>JABUQX010027354.1:0-26711 GCA_015478945.1 Trachelipus rathkii | reverse complement strand
TTATATATTATTTATATTATATATATTATATATATATATTATAATATTAATATAATATATATATATATATATATATATATATATTATATATCTAGATAATTCTTATTATCGGAATATATATATTATATTATTTTAATAATTATATATAATATATATATATAGATTAATATATATAATAAATATATAGATATATATATAATATATTATATATACACATAGAAGTATAGGTATATTTATATATATATAACCCCTCTAGTAAGTAGCTATCAGTAATATACTATAGATAGAGTTTATATTATTATATATTATATATTATATATATTTATATTATATATATACTATAGTAATAATATGATAATTATAAATAACGTATTTATATAACATTATGTGGGTTTAGAGCGCGAACTCACCTGGGTGCAGGTGCGGGATGCGGTGCGGATGCGTGCGCTGCGTGCGGTGGCGTGGAGTCGCTCATTTATGCGTGGGCGGTGCAGGTGCATGTGTGCGCATCAAAATTTCTCAAGTAGCCTGAGTGCGGTGAAGGTTGACATTGGCGGTAGTACCTGATAGCAGTTGACCGGATGCGGGTGCGGGTGCGAGGTGCGGTGACGAAGTGATCGCGCTGACGCTCGTAACGAGAAAGAAATTTACGGGCTTGCCGGTGCGCGTGCGTGCGGTCGTGGTGCATCTAATTGATCGGGCACCCAGCCACTCGAGCTTCACCGGATTCCCGCACACAATGTTTTTTTCCTAAGAATTGACAAAAAAAATGGAGAAGAAGAAAAAAATTTGAAGAGATTTTATTATAATCTCTTACGTATATATATAATATATATATAATAGATATATATACTAGAGTATGACTAAATGAGTTAGGGCCGCGGCTTATTATAATAATGTTACATGAAGTATGATATCTATATATAGGTTTATAAGCTGGGCTATCTTATTCGAAACTATTTGTTAGATTTTCTTTTAACTGCTTTTTCTATTTCGATTGCTTGTACATTAGTACACCTTTACTCCCCGTCTTGGTAGTAAGACAGATACATGTAAAGATTGAAGAGAAGATAAGAAGATTTTATATTTTATTAATTGCATCTTAATTATTATTGTTATTTATCATTATATATAATTCATTATTTATATATTATTTTAATTATTTAATCATTTATTATTAATTATTCTTTATTTTTTAATTAATTTAATTCATTTAATTACATTTCATTATATTTAGCCATTAATTATATAATATTATATTGGATATTATTTTAATTAGTAATATCTTAATCTTAATTATATTGATTAATTATATTGTTTATTTTTATATTTAAGTCGCTTTGTTATATATTTATTTACTTTTATTATTTTTTATATTGATTAAGCATAATTATATTCATAAAATTTATTTCATTTTTCTATAGTTATTTGAAAAATACTAATATTTTAAATATAATTTGAGCTTTGAAAACTCCCCCAATTGGTGTCACGGCCGAACAAGCGATGACTACCTCGAGAGGAAACAAAGATTTACTGGGCTGAACTATGATTTTAGTCTGGACCGAAGTTTCGTCGGGGCGAGAAAAAAAAAGCTTAGTCCTCAATTGTTAAATATATAGATTATGAGATAGGGAGGTAGATCATTAGATATAATTCTGAAAAAACTGGTACTCAGCACTTTTACTAAACTCACATCACTCAACGTCTATTACGTAACTTTAAGAAAACTAAAGATATACCTCATAGATAAGTATTATATCCTAATTAGAAGATACTAGTGTAGTTTAAAAGATAGAACCAATAAAATAAACTTAATACGATAATATGCAAACAAAGATATAGCCTATAATCAAAACAAGAAATTTTCAATAATTAACAGTGAGCAGAGAACAGAGAAAAGTCAGAAATACATCCATACAACATATTATTAACTAATAGTGTAAAAATTCTCTCTCTCGCTCAACACTGTAACAATCATTATTCTCACTCACCACTTATAATGACTTTATTTGTCAGATTTTCATATAATCCCTTGAGTTGTATATAATGTATGCAAGAAATAGGATTTAGCCAAAAGCTCAGAGACTACATTCATATTAACTCATCTCAGGAACGACTAAATCATAGTGTATCTCGAAGAGCACATAACAGGACATAAATAATTATTAAAAAACATTCAAATTCATGAAAATGGAATCAAATTTTACTTTCTTACACTTCTTACTAATAGAAATTAATATATATTGAATATAACCAAGATATAATAATTTGTCGATTTATTGTTGAAAAATAAATTACATCAACATATATAATACCAAAAATGTAGAATTTATGTATACAACTAAAGATATATTAACCACAGATGAAAAAAATACATGATATTTAACTATAATTATTATTTATATAGTACACATCAATTTAAACAAACTCACTCGATAGTCATTCGGTTTATAAAATATAAAAGATGCCTAAGTAGTGTAGATAAGTAAGAAATAAAGTAAATATAAAATATTATTATTTATATATAATAATGTAATCTTTATTACTAATTAAAAATAAAATAGGAGAAATACATTATTTATACATGGTAATAAGTAAGAAATTTTAATTAAACCCGAATTCATAAAATAATCATAATAATATAATAACTTATTTAGTGTTTAAGAGTGAGTATAATGAATAATATAAAAAGACTAAAGAGCGAAAGTTGTTTGATTAAGTGATAATCATATTAAAACTTAGAGATCAAGAAGGTACACACAGAACATAAATATAAAATTAATTAAAAAATAATATAATATTAATAATACTAAAATTAATATTTAAAAGAATATAAATAAAATTATATATATTAATAAAAATATATATTAACTAAGATACAATAATAAAATAAATAATTAAAAAAATATATTAAATAATGTAATATAATAAAATAAATTAAAAATAATAATAATAAACATATTTATAAATCAAGATTATTAATTCGTAAATGGTTCTGTCTAAATAAATAAAATATCAATTCAATAAAAAAATAAATATACATGATAAATACTAATATAAAAAATTAATATAAATAAAAAATAATAATTATAATAAAAAAATAACACTTCAAATAAAAATAAATATTAGATATAAATTATAAATATATTATTTATTTATAACCTAATAATAAATAAATAAAGAAATAATGTGAATAATTGTTCATATAAATTTTTTTTAATATTTGAGATATTGAGTTAAATTAATTAATATAATTATATACCTCCGAATATGACTATAGAATGTGACATAGATATAAAATTTCTTCTGAGTTATTCATTATAAAAACGTAGAGAGCAAATATAGCTATATTCGGATACTACGCTACTTTATCTTTTTTTCTCACTTCAACCACTTTGACGCTCGAGTCATGAGAATTACATTCAGCCATACTTCCTCCAAATCACTATAATACTTGTGCAGGTGATACTATTTGGCCTCTCTGACGTGAATTAGCAGAGATATGTGACGCATTGCTTGGAAGTAAATTGTTTATCGATTGGGGCAATTTTAGGCTCTACTGAGCAATCAATCGCGAACGAACTAGAACTTAGGAAGAAAGAGGTGACGGGTGAGTACTCCGGGAATTATGGCATTTTACAATACTAACCCGTAGTTATTAAATATATGAGGGAAGTGATGCTTCCAATAGGTAAATGATACATGAGTAACCTATTTACACTCATTTTCAGTTTATCAACTATATTCTTTCAATATTAGCTTACTCAAATATTAATGCACATATTATATTTACCCATACAAGGTAGATTGGTAAAAGCGACGTATATTGATTCATTAACCATTATACTCAGTAATAAAAATAAGAAAGCCGCTTGATCCTATCATAATATGCACCTAATATTAGCTCTATACCTAAATAATATTACTTATCTTAAGATGTCTTTGAAAACCAATAACTATTATATAATAACTTCAACTTTCATTTATAAAATAATAATAATATTTAGACCAGGAACTTGAATAATGTTCATGATTCCCTTGCTTTCCGATCGCCATTACTGCTCAATTTTTCTGACGCTCGACTGTTATTATATTCTCATCTCTGCCGCTTGTATTATACTTTCCTCTATTCTAACTCAGATTTTATGGTTTTCATCACTCCTTCAGTGATATAATTAGGGATAGTAGAATCTATGTACGTTTTATACGGTATGGCGCTATGGACATATCCATAAGACAATATTAGACTCAACGGTAATAATACTTATACTATTGGCACGTAGTACATCTGTCTATCCAGTCTATCCTCGTATTTTAGGGATTTTATCCTCTACTTCTTCTTGCATTTAATTTTATGTCTAGCTTTTACTCTTTCAATAATATACTGCTCAAAAAAATTCTTGTCATGTTGTTTACGAATAGTCTGGCACTTACATTTTTATACCATTGTTATCTCGTCACATAGGTGTTTCTCGCAGGTTCGCTGTGCGTGTATCTCACTGAGGCGTTCTCATCTCCCATGCGCTTTCTATCTATAATGAGTCTTCCGTCGTCCCACCTGCCAACTCACTCAATCTTTTCCTACTCCCCAACTACCTCCTCGATGCCGATGGTAACTCATTTGACCTTACGAGATTACTCAACTCATTATTCAATTTCTGGCTCTCTTCTTTATTCATTCTAGAATTTTGCCCTCTTTTTCGTTTCTTTATCTTTCCTCAGCGATTTTGACCATTTTCTCAGAATACTGAGTCTGGTAAGATAGATGATTTATAAGGAGACACGGGTCGATCGGCAATACTTGTGTTCTGACAATTTTATTTCTGTGATTTTGAGAAGATCCTCGACTCTCTTACAATTTCCTTTCCCTTTTCTTACTTAAGACACCGTTACTATTATTTGTCTTATCCTCGTTTTCGACAGTTCCTCTTGCGTCATCTTTTTACTCTAGTTGAACTAAACTATATACACTCACCATCATGCCGGATGGCACTAGTTCTTGAAGTAACAGCGACAACAAATGTAGCATTGTTACAACTTTCGCTCAAAGTTTTTGCACCTATATCTGGTAAGCTGTGGCGTCATTAATTTGGTGCCTTACGGACTCTCGAAACAAACTGAGAGTGTGCTGTTCGTTATGCAATCGTTGGTATAGTTTTTTTTTACCTCTTCTTATTTTGCTTTATTACTCCAGCTATATAAGGTCTCATCCGCCCTTGGGTTATTGTGTGATTGTCATGCATCTCAATTTATCTGGGAGCTTGGATCCATGTTTCTTTACCCGCTTTGTGATGCGTGATTAGCGGTTTTTCTGCAATGCTCGTACTTAGACTGTTAAAAGCTAAAATTCGCATTTGCAGCTTATCCGACTGATTCTCGTTTAGTTATCTTTCTAGAGTTCACTTTTGATTTTTCTTTCTTCACTAAAGTGATAAGCACACTTCATTTAATTTATGTATCTTTTTTCTTCACTAAAGTGGTAAACACATCTCATTTAAAAATGTTTACGATTTCTTCAGTTCAAAAGATTTTGACTGATATTTACCATAATTAGTTTTATTAAAACATTAGTTCCTTTAAAAAAAAACTATGCTCATTATATATAAGCTAATACCACTAGCAAATGATTACAATATTAATTATAAGGTCATATATTTCGACAGAACCAACAGCGTATATGAATTTGAAAGCAGGTATTAAGTGGTGTTACCAAATCTTTACATTATCTATATATATTGGTAAACACGTTATGTTACATCTCGTTTATATCATAAATATCTTTGTGTTTATTCATAAGAATCTTAGGTCTTCACTTTAACTAAAATAGTACATTCTGTTTGAGTAATTTCAACATATTGCAGGATTATACATGACTGCCGGGACTAGTACCAAGTACAAATGTCTGTAGCTAAGATCGCTAGATTTTTTTATATTTATGAATACATCATATTAAAATATTCATAAATTTATCATTTGGCACTCAAATTTATATTTATAAAAAACTATTTCTTCCTCTCTATATAGCTGTGATAATCAATTGAAGTCCATCATTTATATCACTAAATTTTGGATAGTTCCATTGTTATACTTAAACAATCAATTAGAAAATTATTTATGCGTCCAGAAATTATCTTCTTCAATTATAGGTAATTATTTTTAATATATAAATTCTTTATATTACATAATCTTTTCGGTGTATAATACCTCCAATAAAAAATCATACCAAATCTATACGCTAGAGCATAATTACGAATTTTGTACGTATATTAGTCGGATTGCGGTAATTTAGCTGGAATAGCGTTACGAGCTTTAATATGTTATCGGTATATTAGCGTGAATTTATAGCGATCAAATTTACTGTGCATTTTTCTCTATTATTAATTATATTAATAATATATATAATTATATATATTAATATATAATTAATATATATTATTAATTATAATATATATATATATTATAATATATTAATATTAATATTATATAATTATATTATATAATATTTATTAGTATATATATATATTAATATTATATTTAATATTTATATATATATATATATATATATATATATATATTAATTTATTACTATAATATATAATATCTATATATATTATATATATTAATATTACTAAAATTATATTTATTGGTTAATGTTATTTTATATATTAATTCCGTGAGTGCTATATTATATATTATATCGCATATATGGTCTTCGCTTTTTCTGTATTTACTTATTTAGACTGTTCTATTTAGCATCAACAGCCCTCGTCGCTCCACATGACAAGCAATTTTCTTTATTCTCCTCACGTAGAGACACTCCACAAATATATATCTCACATTCATATACACATAGAATCGTATATACACCACACCCACTATCTTTTGTAAAGTGCGTCTAGACAACATCTATGACAAAAATTCGAACCGGTCCTCTCCTACCTATAATCAATATGTTGTAGAGAGGAATTTCGAACAGTTAAAACTCGCTTGCCCAGAGTACGTTTTAATTCCTCAAATACTCCCATAATTAACTCTATTGTGGCCTAGTTCTTCCTCGCTGGCAACAAGGTGGTAGTTCTAGGTTTGTTTCGTTTTCCCTTTGCAGGCCTCATTTATTCACTATCATATCTCTCTCTTCATGTAAGCGCTAATGCTGGTGTCCATTAAGCCTGTTCATACCAGATTATAATGTTTCTATATAGTAGATCGCGTTGCGCCTTCATTATAATTCCTTCATCTGACGGAAATTGATGAATTTATGAATCGTTCATAATGAATACCAACTGAAGTACACGATAAGAAGGAGTTGATGAGTGGATTTGGCGTAGGAGAGAATTGATGAGTACGAGGTTAGAGTGCATGTGATTCTAGTCTTAGTATTAAGTGGAAAATTTTTTTGATTGCTTCCAACTCGTGACTGTGAACAAGATGAAATAATGGATGAGATTATGACCGGTGGGGAGGTGGAAGGGACTGTGATAGATAGTTTTGTGCTTTAAGGTGTGAAAAATGAATTTAGAAAAGAGGAGAGAGAAGGATTTGCAATTCTGCATTGCGTAGACTTTATGTTAGTAGTAAAAGTGTTATGGTTAATTTAGATTTTCATTGTATCTTAAAGGTGAGTTTTTTAAAAGTTTAATTTAAGTTTATTAAAATAGGTCAATAATTTCTGTTACTATATACTTATAATTTGTTGTGTTTGCGGATACTAACTGGTTCCATCTGAGTATAGTAATGTTGTATAATTGAAGAGTGCGGATTTTATGCTGGGATTAATATACTTATAGCAATGATGTTTGGGGATCGCCGCTATGATGAAGTAGGTGAAGATGCTAGCTTATCAGCTTCTAAAAGTATCTGTCCTACGCCCAAGGATTTTTTTTTTACTAGTTTATCATTCACTTACGGTGCAGTAGTAGGCCCTTATTCAGGATGAGGTGATATGTGAGCATCTCCTCTCAAAAGTTTACTCCGATCTAAAGAGCATATTAACTATATGAGCACAAGCACAGGTCTTTAAAGTGATGAAGATTAAATTCAGCAGGATAATATTAAGAGAGGAGAGGTAATTATTCCACAGACTAATAGATGTGTGATAAGAAGGAGCACCACTATGACGGATAACTAGCCTAATGGTGATGTTTACGCAATGGTTACAGCTCACATAGAATCTATAGTATATATATATGATATTATTTATTAATAACTGTGCGCAGACTCAGCCAACCCATCCTTATATGTTCTTGAGTGGCGTTGTATAGAGTGGTGTATCCCAGATAGTAGTATAATTTCTACTCGCGTTACCTGCACGCTGCTTTGTTACCTATATGAGATAGAGATAAATAAAGTCACCTAAATTCGGGTTGCGTTTAATTTTAAGAAGGGAGAAAAGGTTCAATGATATAATAGAATAGAGTATGAGACCATCGATACAGTTTATAAACTTTTGTCTCTTTGACTCGACCCTATTCCAAAAGTTCTAGGTTTGAATCTACTAGGTATCATTCGTTAAGTATGTAGAAATAACTGACTAAGAACTACATACTATGAGGGTGTGAGTGTAAACCTTGTATATTAGCTTGAGCAACTGAGTAAGAGGAATAACAAAGTCTATATGAACTTGGTCGAAACGTTGTCCCGGAGTAAATTTTGGGCCGTTCGTTTATCATATATATCCTATGCTAACCGTTGTGATGTGAGGTTTCCAAGCCATTTTTTGTTTAATTAAGCCATAAGGATTATTTATATTAGTCACAGTAGAGATGAAGAATCATCCGAAAAAGATAAATAGGAATAAGGGGATTATGGTATTTAACCCCGCACATATGTATTATCAGAGGTAGTTTTAAAAGATATGTATATTCTACATTGGATTGAAAGGAAACAGACCCAATCACTGGAAATATACTCCTCTATTACAAGTAAATAATATCATCAGAGCGAGAATATAGTAATAAATAACGAGAAATCAGATTAAGATACGACAGGACAATTTCTAGATAGTGATAAAAGAGGAAGAACTAACGAAATTATATGAGTTGAAGGATATATTAGTAAATAGATATAGGTAAAAAAATAATTCATACATACATTAACGCTAAATAACATAATAATATGAGCATATGGTGAATAACATAATAGAATTTAGATGGATGCATGAGTAGAAGTAAGTAATCATATAATTAAAGGTAGGATATAAAAAGTAGTAAGAAAAAAAAATACAGAGTGGCTCACCAAGGTAAAACAAACACTATTGACAGGAAAAAGAAGAAGATCGCTCCTCAATCAACTAACAGCCTATAATAAATACTAAGTAGATTTGATGCGATTATTGGATATGAAATCTTATTAATATAAGATAAGCTCAAAATAGAGATAAGAGAGGAAACCAAAGTCTAATGAGGGAAGCTTAGGAGAACTAAATCAGTGACGTAGTGCCATAAACCGAAATATCAATGCTTATCTGAGTAAATGTCTAAGTGCTACATACACTAAAGTGCTTCCTTTACTGATGTTGAACTAAAGAAGTACGAAAACTAATAGATAAATCTGGTTTATTTAAGTATCTGCAGAGTATATCGACAGTTGTCAGAACTACGACGTGGGTCTCGAAAACTGTATTATGTTTTAACGTAATGTTTATTATACATATAGATCTTAAGAAGCGAGAAGGTTGGAGAAGGCTTATACAGAATCATTAAGTAATTCAAGTGCATCGATTTAGAATACCCGCATATTGAGAGACTTCAAAACACATAGAGGAAAATAGTGTGCTACATTTAGTGTTGGACATAGAGAGTTGTGTCAATTTTTCAATATGAAGGGCTATGGCGAGGTAGCGAAGAGAAGCATCGAGCTTCCCAAACTCAGTTGGTAGGAGCGTACAAGCCCTCTATTGTCAATCGCTCTTTCACACCGTTTTAGAGGAATTTTCAGTTGCCTCTCAATCTGCACTGCCATCTGACATTCCCTTAATGTCATCAGCTAGGCAATAGATCATGCGTCAGGAGGACATGAGTAGAGAGAGAGGGAAGTAAAAGAATGTATATTGCACTCAGGAAATTAGCTGCTCAATAATTCAACGAGTCTACGCTAAGAGAGAAATGTGATGAGCGACGAAGACGAATGTGAGTGGCACTAAAAAACCATTATATATTACAATATAAGGCATTGTTAATTTAGTGTTATCACGACAAGATATTCACGAAAATCTCATCAGAATACGAAACACCAGGGAGAAAAAGACGAAACGGCAGAAGATTTTACAGAAAGTTGCATTGAGAGCTCGATATATTGACAAACAGACCTAACTTAAAAATCGTTCTCAGTGAGAAGATGACTCCCTTCAAGGGGAGATATATCTGTCCTTCTCGTCTGTATTTTAGAGGCACCGCAGATTATGAGCTCATGCAACAGATTTACTAGGTGACTGAATAAAATTGTTTTCCTGAGAATTCTCAAAAGGGTATGTACCGAGAAACTTGCTTTAGCCACCCTCTTGGCTCAGATAAATACGCATTGTCTCTTGCACTAGTCCAACTCGACTCAGTGATCCAAGGACAAAAAGCAATCAGAAAATACTATAGGAATTATTTAATAGCTTTCGAGGAAGATATTTAAGTGTGAAGAAGGACTTACAGCGACATCGAACAAAGAGCTGCTTCAATCTGAACAATACCGAGATCCACTAATCATACCAAGGCTCCATCCTTAATACTTCATATAATCTATTATGAGTTTTCCGGTACTATAATTGCCTTTACTTAATATTAGGCCAATTTTATCCATGTACTGTCTAGAGGTACTATGAAAACAACAATTATACATATTAAGATTCTCTCGTTTCATTTAAATCAATTTATACAAAAGAAGAAGTTACATATTAACATAATGAAGGACAAAAACAGCAACTTAATAACACTAAGAATCTGATACGTCACCTCAGCTATGTCACCTCATTTCGTGAACATTCAATACAGATATATTATCACTCTTCATAGTATATGATATCATGTATTGTACTCTTTAATATTATGAAAGCATTTAATATTATTAGTTATTAGTAAATATATTACTTTATTACTTTTTACTTGCAAAAGATTTGACTTGATTTGATTAATATATATTATTATTTAATCTAATTATTATTTTCATTATTTTTTATTATATAAAAATATATTACCTTTACGTCATTTATTCCCCTTATTCTGAGAAAGTAAGCAATAAGAATCGATTAAAAAGTGAGTAGGGTACTGACAGCGAACTCGAAAACTTTCAAGGACCGCTTAATCTCCAATCCAGCACTCCAACATTGATAAGTTTCGCTCAGATTGCTAATTTTAATATCATGAATGATTAAGAACTTACAACTATAGCGTGATGAAAGGATATTAACACTTATACATCTCTGCACAATGTATGACTGTGTGCTGATAAAACCTATTTTAAGACGAATAGCTCCAAGGGCATGAGGTTAAATTAATGTTTTTTTATTAATTAATTATTATTTATTATTATTTGAAGTATGAATAAAATAGATTCTATTCTTAGTTACTATGTAAATGTAAAATTATTAATTATTATTATTTAATATATATGTATATGATATATATATTTAAATAAATGTATAAATAGAAAAGTAATTAAAAAAAAAATATTGCATATATTAAAAAATAAATTAAATTAAAAAATAATTATTAAGAGAGCGTTATTGAATATCAAACACGAATAAGTGTGAGTTCGTAGAATACATATAGTCGCTTTAAAGTAGTTTATGCATTATTAGTCGAAACCTAGATGAACGACCCCTTTGATCTAAAAGCTCTCTTTTAATTGCTATAATCTAGAATATAGTAATAAAATATATAAATATGTGACGATATAGTAGTAGCGAAAATACTAGTTATATTTGAATGCAAGTAGGATCATAATCCATATCCCAAGACGTTAGATTCGGTAAATAAAGAATACTAAAATATCCTGACTGCAATACGAAATATTTTAATAGAATTTATAGAAATATATATGATATATTAAGATATTCACGTAATAATATTAAATTGTGAACATTAAAGAGAAATAATAGCTATGTATTGTAATTATTAGGAGAATTATGTATTAGTAAAGATAATAAGAGATTAGTAATAAATAATATAAAATGAATATTGACTATTGAATTAAAGAAATTAATAAAGATATTTAGAATAAATAATAATATAGTATGTATTAGGATAAAATTCTAAGAATTCTCAAGAGGAGATGAAGATTTGAAAAGAGAAAGGAGATGAATCAGAGAGAAGAGATTAGGACACTGGGAATAAGAGAGAGAGAAGAAAATTTTGTAAAATCGATCTAGTCCAGCTCGTGCTCTACGAAAAGTATAGACGGACGGAATATAAATATAATAACTCACTGATATAAATCCGAATCATCATACAAATGAGTATCATAAAATAATATATCAAATCATCGGATGTAGATCACGTGAGAAGGGAATATATATTGATAAGTAATAATCATTTTCAAGAGTTTTCTGTTCTTGTAAAAGCAAGAGAATATATTATAGGAGTGCTAATTGACTCATGTTTAGCATAATATTCCATTATTCTACAGTTTTACTGTTATATGATAATTGACCTAAAGATCTCACTATAATCTAATGAGTCTGATTTCTTTACCTTATACCGGAGCAGTAAACTCAGAATATAATGTAAAAAACTGTGTAAATTACCGGTACTCTCAGCATTGTATCCATAATTAACGTGAAGCAATGAAATACTCGTACTGGCGAAGACGCTATTGTATGTGTGTATAGTATGGTTACACTTAGCAATAGATCCCAACCTATTAAATGCGAACGCCACTCTAGATTGTCAAGAAAGATCGTCATTAGAACGAATCTCCGTGAACCCTTAAAAGTATACAAATCAAATTAATAAATTAGATATATATCTCAGAGGAGAAATTATACCTCCAATAACACGTACTAGGAGGCACTCTAATCTCTAGTAATTACTCAATGTAATCATAGAAGTATTACGATATGTTAGTCAAATTGATACTCGTGTCGATTACTTGAGAGCGTCAGACTGAAGTCAAGAACTGCAGTTGATCAGAGTTTCTCTAAGTCAAAAAGCTATGAAACTTAGATTATCAAATATGTAAAGAACAAAGATTACCGTAACAATTCAATAACATTAATTCTATACGTGACAAAAACAACTCTATATGCACTCGATGTGTGAATCGAGGTTGCGATTTGTGTGCAATTCTTAATTTATTTATTAGATATTATGGTGATAGTCAAGAGTTCAATGCGAAGAGCCACGCTCAGCCGCTAGTGGCGTAGAGAAATAATCGCTCTGTTATCAGATCTGGTCAGTAATGATGATGTTATAACAGTGTACTTATCATCTATTCGTAATCTTATAAAACTCTCAAAGTATATAACGTTAAAATAGACTCACTAGTAGCTGTATACGCGATCTTATATACTCATCTTCCCTGTATTGATACGATACTAATAATATAATGTATGTTGTCGCTTGGCCACTCTCGGCTACGTACACCTTAATCATACCATTATATTATTCATTATAGAACAAATGTATGTTATTATAGAAAGGCTAATTGTCCAAGTGACATAATGTTAGGTAACTGGAATTGTATATGGTACGAACTCTATGAACTCTGTTTTATGTTCGCTACTCTCACATGAAATTAAACCTGCTCCCTAACTTGGACTCAGAAATTATTAGCGGTATTACACACCAGGCGGAACGTAATCGCGACTTTTAAGAGGAAAAACATAAGTGTTTCACTGAATAGACACTGGTGGATCCAGTACAGAAATATTTATGAAGAATTTCTATGAAATGTATAGTTAACATTGAGAATGATGTGTGTGTATTAGATGCGGTTAATCTGATACGTCACTATGTCTAAAAAGAAATGTTTATACGAGAAAGTATATAAAGATATATTCAGTAGAAACTCTACTGTAGTTAAGATGATGTGTTTATTACTCACATAATTTATCTACTTGAAAGGGTTGTTAATAAGACATATTAGTTTAAATATAGCTTTAATATTTATTCTTGCTAAATTTAATGCTATCTGCAAAAGCCATGCTATTAATAAAAATTGGTGTTGAGATGAGTCTTATTGTGTGTGTAGTTTAGGAAATGTAGAAGTAAATTGATATCAAGGGTGTAGGCAATGTAATGAGTCCATATATATTTGAGAAACAAACATAATCCAATTCTCTACTAAATGACTCTAATATTAGAAAAACCTTGAGTAAGTACACATATTTTTTTAATCTTTTGCGTTTTGTATTTGTTCCATGGAGTGCGGTATTACGTCTGGCGGGGTTGTAAATACGGAGTATTACGAATTTTTGACGTTTATTTGTAGTCGAAATGATATTATGCCTTTATTTATTACCCTATACTCTCCTTAATATTTTTCTCGTTTTTATCAGTAGCGCGTACTGCATTTAAGTACGATTGTCATATGTAGTATATACTATATCTACTATATTGTGTATATATATTATATAATATATAGTTGGAGAGTATGTACAAGATATGAAATTTTGATAAATAAATATAGTATAATGTGGTACTCTATTGTAAGCGTGAAATGAAAGTGAGTTATTCTTATTTTAAATTATCCCCAGATATTTAGGTAGGAAGGGAGCGTATTAAAATGGATAATGAGGCTGAGAGAGAGTGAATAGAAAGCAAATATTTTACAGCGCGTCTTAAGTCCTACTCGCGATATTGATGATTTAGAAAGTTCCAATTTTAGTCATATAAGAGTAGAATAACTGATCTCATCGCTGTGTGTGAAAAATTTCTCTACGTTTCCATACGATGAAATAATTAAGGTTATTTTCAGTGATCGTATAATGCTTTCCTTAAATAGCAACCTTCCATACTCTAATAGTTGCCTATTATGTGTTGCCACTTTCTAGACTATCTTAGATACAAATCCGGAAGTTTTTTTTTCATAAAACTTATAGCATATGATGACAGCTATGATTCCCATATGGCCACCATAATGGACAGAGGTAAAATTTATCTCGAAATACCAGTACTATAGTTGTTTTGGTTATTTTATAGATCGTTCTGCAGTTTTTCGGATGGAATACCCTGTACAACTTATCTCTATTTCTCTCGCTATTTCCCCCGCAGAAGTTTCAAGCCCATAAGTTATCGTATCCGTTAGTAAAACTTACTTCGTGCGGTTTCCCAGCTGTATGAAATGCACTTGGAATTCCTATTTCTAGCCCTAAATGAAGCCCTTAATTTGCTTTATTAATAAGTATTTTATTAGTCATAAATCCTGACGATTTAATTTAGATTGTGAGTCGAAACATTTGAAGCTTGTAAGGTACCATACATCTCGAGAGATCAACATGAAAAGTGTTCATTGGAAACAACACAATAGTGTATCATAGAGGATCATGTTGATTTTCAGTTGAATGAGAAAGTGGGGTGGCAGAAATGAAAGAAATAAATAGGGCCCTCATTCTCTCTGCTCCAGTAAACGTACTACCGCTGCAGATCCCATTCGCACAACGAAGGCGTCGTAAGAGCCAGAATCAAAAAAGATTGTTACTCTCGTCGTATCTCAATACAGCAAGTATAATCAAGAATGGAAGCGCTGATGTGTGTGATAGGGATTATTGCTTCTAATATAGCCATTGATAAGTCCAAAAATGGGTTGGGAAAACTGCTGTTTTCGCAACATAAAGATATGTCTTTGTAAACACATCTAGATATATTACCAAAGTATACGCTCGTAGTGTCTTTTCTTCAAGAGTTACTCATTTGAATGTCGCAGAGAGGTTTCTTTTGTTCTTGATCAGAGTCGAAAAAAGCAAACAGACGGTCGGTCTGAACATGTCCCATGCAAAGAATGTTCGATATGCTAAAGCTAAAACCACCTTTCTATGAGTCTCTACACTAACAAACCGGTGTGTTGTTAGCCATAATAATACAAAATTCATTGATATAAATATGTAATAAAACGAAATTACAATGAAATAATAATAAGTAGAGCGAAATTACACAATATTTTACTCATCAAAAATAAATATAATCGAATTCCTCTTATAATAGATACTGATATAATAGTATATATATAAATATATATATAATATAGGATAAATATATATCATATAATAACGGATCAACCTAACTATACAAATTATACTAATTCAATGAAAATAATTGTAAATATAATAATATATTATAATCCGACTGTTCCCACACGTAATATTATAAAAATAAAAATTAAAAAAACATAACAAATATAATAATAAATAAAAATAAATTATAATGAACAGTGATAATTAATATATATAATATATCATATAATCATATAATAATAATTACTCTAAATAATAATATGAATTAATAAATCAAAAATATATAAATAATATATATAATAATAATATATGATATATATTATATAGTGAAATATAATATAATATATATAAATATATATAAAAAAACGCTCATATAACATATAATATAAATATGATAAAATCCAAACTAAATAAAATTGTATATCTTAAATATATAATATTAATAATAATATATAATAATATAAACTATATAATAATAAAAACAAATATAATAAAAAAAAATCAATATAAATAAATAAATAATTATATAATTATAATATATAATATATATAATATAGATTAATAAAATGTATATAGTAGTATATGACCCATATGGCTTATGCTTTTTTTGAAAATCTATGAGTTAAAAAAAAAAACTCAATATCCTATTGAGCACTTTTCCTGTGCTATTGTTTTCCCATATTTAATCTCTCTATGGTCGCACATATAACGTATCTTGCTCTCATGACTTTTTTTGGAAGTGTGTGATACTTCTCTCCAACCCTGTCAAACTATAAATATTAGCTCTTATATCAACTTCATCAATCTGCTCTCTTCACATCCACTAGCATATATATTTCTACATTAGAATCGCTTATTAGCTTTCATGTACTTATTCCATCTAATGTATTCTCACTCTTACATCAAACTTAATTTCCTCTTTCGATCTAACCTTGTTGTCTCCTCACTAAGCCGACCTCATTTGCTCTCATGAAGTATTAAGCATTTTAGTGCTAAAGACTGCATGACTAACACTATTGACTCTCTTTCACTGTCTGGGATAGATCATATGATTAAAATCATGACAGCAACATACACAGGGTAGTATATGTTTCCCAGTACTTTCTATACAACAAACATTTTTACACATATAGAGAAAAGAAAAAAACATCTCACAGCCCTTGGAATATGGTTGAGCATAAGCTAGTTTAACTCTAGTACTGTGTCTCAGCAAAGAGACATTAAGGTCACGATTCAATAATTGCAAAGTATAAAACGAGTACACTCAACTCGTAAAATAATCTCAATATTCACCTCCACGAATACATTATTAAGAAACAGCACTCGGAAATTGTTTCGCTCCTGATTCTTACACACTCATGGTTGTTTTTATCTAGAAATGCTAATACCTGTTGTAGAACGATTTTTATTGTTTGAATTGTCTTTTGAAAAGGGATTATATATATTAAATTCTTTTTGCTTTGTTAATAAACTATGTGCTCATAACATACTTACTTTCATGTCTTACATATCGCCTCCTAAGAATATGCTCTCTCTCGTGACGCAAGACTCTCTCTCTCTCTCTCAGGCAAAATTATTAGTACACTTTTAAGAACTGACTTCCATAGCTCAGTGGGTTAAACCGCCATGAATGGTCAATAAGAAATACCTGTCTACATTGGCAAGTGTAAAAACGTGAAATTATGTTAAAGAATTCTTCTATGAGCTAAAATGTTGTTGGTAGATACTGTAATAGATTCATATTATATTTTCAATGAACCTTTTTTTTGAAGAAAGGTATTACATGATGAATATAGTGATAAATAAACAGATACCATAAGAAAGTAAATAGCACTCGTATTATATACATACAGAATGTATATAAGAAAGCTATAACTCGTCATGTGAATTGCTGGAGTGCACTTATAACCTATTTCGGAATAGATCTACTAGGACAGAAGAAGATCGAGAGATACCAGTAATAGATAGATAGCTCAGTGATATACTATAAAATAAAATATATCTCATCAGAATTCTGCTCAGTAGGATTAGCGCTTTATTACGTGAAAGTTAGCCGTTTTCTCGTAGCTCATGTGATGTAATGATACATTTAGTAAGCATATTAAAGATGCCTAGAAAATAAAAACAGTATTATTGCATGATATAATTGTTCTCTCTCCTTGAGCGAATCCATGAGACTTAGATGAATCTCAAAATATATGAAACTTATAGATTAGATGTGGAATATAATTAAGACGAGATTCTCTTGCTGCTCATATGCTTATATAAACGACTCGTCTTGCACCTTACGATGCCGAAGTGAATAAAATAACTAGTGAACTAATGTATACTGTGAGCAAAAGAGCAAGAACGTCGAGTTTCCAAAGTTTACCGAAATTTTAGTGTAGAATAAGTCTAGTGCAGTACACTTAGAGCACGGTGAAACGAAGAGAAGAAGCACTAGGTAAGATTTACCATAGGAACCAAATTTTCTCTGAGAGGTAAAGAACAGTTTTTAGGATCGATAGAGTGATATAATGGATTTAATCTCCACTAGTGTTCATTTTGTGTTGGCATGTCATACTAAGTGTCTAAGTGTTTCTGTGTTTCTCAGAATTTGACGAGTATTTGTACTCAAATATGATGTCCAGTTTTATATCCTCTCAATTTGAGAAACGAGCAGGATCCCCTGTGGCTAATAAGAAGTGTTTTTATAATACTTTAAGGTATATCTTACGGTTGTGATTGTGCATAATCGGGTAAAGAATCTCCACTGAGGTAGTGGCTTTACAATCTCTCACCTTGCCATATCACCTGCACCATGAATTTTCGTAATCACGTTATTTAGACTGCTAGGACATCTGCTTCTGTCTATCACACACCTCCAGCTGGGATCTCTCATCTCCATCAGGCAAAACTTGTAGTTGCATGTAATTCCTAAGTGGAAGGAAATAATCGACCATGGATAAGTACATGTTCAGTCTTTATTAGTTAACATGGAAGTAACACTCACCATACTTTTCTTATAGCGAACCGTATTTTCTGTCAGGGTTTAGGAGGTTGCTGAATAAAAGGTATATAGTCCATGTGCGTATATACATTCTGGGCTCTAAAATCTTGTGTTTCCTCAAGCTTGGGAGAGTTGTGAATATGAGATGAACAACAAGCATAATCAGTACGTGATTATGAGAATGTATAACGACGATATCGTTTTACGAGCATGGTTAGAAGAACGAAAATCAGTACAAGAATAAGCATAAGAAATATAGAGATTAAGGTAAAAGAGTCTATTAGAATGTGGGTTCATCTCTAAAGTACGATATCAAATGACGAGAAGGAGATTATTCATCTAATAACTGACTCGAGTTAAGTCTGAATAAAAAAGTTACTTGTGAAGCAAAGATTATCATCAATCATTTATATATATTTGAGGAATTGGAGTAATAAGCCAATTGGCTACGTTAGTATTAAGTGAACGTTGAAATTTAAACAAAGAATGATGATTTTCATAGGAAATTGTGATGATAGAAAGAGATTATTTTAATTTATTATGACAGCGATTAGCTTGATGCCATATTAAGAGGTAGAATATATATGGATAATACTCCATAATCAAAGTCAACTCGGGTAATAAACTAAAATATATAAACATTATCTGGGATCTCTAGCGTGAGTTCTGTAATTATTTTATACAGTTGATTTTCCTTCCTTTTTCTCTGGCTTATTATTATTTCGGAGAATTTCTAGAGACATAAAGTATCTTCGGTTAAAGAATTATAATACGATTATGTTATTAAGAGAGCTGTAGAGTAATATTACTAAGTGATGTTTCAATTCATAAATGATATATATAATAGTTTAATAAACCTATAGTAGATTTTGCAGAAATCTTATGAAATAAGAAGGACTTTAGTTCACTAAATATACAGTGCCCGTGCATTTTCCGTTAGCTATAGGCACCAGCTTCCATCTACACGTATATGAGAGACGTCAAATAATGCCTTTATATTATGCGTAGTGACTCTATATAAATTGGTAATTAGGAGTGTAGATTAAGGGTGCTATATTATTATGGACAACCACTCGCTAATAGGCTTCTCCGAGTAACTAATACGCTTGATAGGCTTGCCATTTTTATTACTCAATTTTTATATATTTATATTATTAATACGATGAGTAAGTGTTGTTTCATATGATAATTTATATTTATTATATTGGAGTATATATTATATATATATTATTAGTGATTAATGAGAAATAATAAATTACTTACTCTACCATGAAATTGTAAGTTTTTATATTTAGGATTGAGCGCAAAATGGTGAGAGTATTATATTATCAATTGTAATGGTAACCGTTGATGTGAGTAGTCATGGTCGAATGTACTCTTATAAAGATCATCCTATCATAATATGACCAATATGGTGTAGATATATAATAAGGTATATCAGCATTCGTCTTTCAGGATCGCTTACTTCCCTTACTTACATATAATTATATATAGGTGATATAATATATATATATATATATATATTATATTAATATATTTAATATTTATATATTAATAATATATTAATATATATATAATATAAATATATATTATATAATTTAATATTATATATATATATTATATATATAATATATATATTATATTAATAATCCGATATTATTAATATATATATATATAGTCTGAGTTGCGGATATAATAATTATTTAGCGGTGCGTGTGACTGTCGCGCATTTTGGTGCGGTGCGGTCGCTCGGTGTGCTTAATATGATGTGATGGTGCGGTGCGCACTGGCAAAAGAAGATGGATGCGGTGTTGTGCGGTGCGGTGCGATAAGATGACGGGGGGTGCAGTGTGTAGTGCGAAAATGTTGGTGTGAGTAGTGATGGAACGAGTTCGTCGCCAGCACCTAATTCGCTACGAAGGAGTTAACGTATCGGTCTGAAACTTGGAATATAATCTATGTGGATGATAAACTGATCCCACGCGAGTTTTGGTGACCGTAGGTCACCCCTAAGGGGGTGCTGCCCCCTTAGCGCCAAGGTCAAATTCGGCCTGAAAACCATGTTAGGCTTAACGTATCGGAGTGAAATTAGGATGTGAGCTATATGATGACGTAATCTCGTCGGAGACGAGATTACGTCCCTCTGCGTCCCCCCGTAAGGGGAGACGTAGCCCCTAAGAAAATTAAAATAGTCGTAGAAGACTGAAATTTGGAGACTGGGTAGAGGAGTCGGAATCGGAGTCGGAGTCTGAGACGGAGTTGGAGTCGGATTCGGGTTCGGAGTCCAGAGACCCCCGGAGGGGGGTCTCAGCCTTAAAAAAAGAAGAAGAAATGCATGGAATGAAAAACAGAGGAAGAAGAGAAGAAGAAAAGAAGGAAAGGAGTAAGGAGGAAGGAAGAAGAATGAGGAAGGAGGAGTCTGAGAAGGATTCAGAGACAGAGGAGTCGGAGTCAGTACCGGCTCCGGTGCTGGCTCCGATGCGGTGCTGAGTTAATAAACATTCATATAACAACAATGTTGGTGTCCATTTATTATATGTGTATTGGGTTTGTAAAATTTCAAAAAAAGATGGTTTCAGAACCATAAAAAAAAAAAAAAAAAAAAAAATAAATAAATAAAATTTCTTATCTTTTTATGTTTTATAACTTACAATTTACGTTTTTACATACCCAAAAGCTGTAAATCCAGAAATAATCAAAACCACCATCCAACTACCCCCTACCAGTATTTGATCTATTGAATCTATTGATCTATTGATCTATGATCTATTGATCTAATGTTGATTAACGTCAAATTTTTACTAAAATTGTCATTTTACATACCCTAAATCAGTAAATCAGTAAATCAAAAACAGCCCTCCTCAGCCCTTCCATGATCTAATTCTATGATCATTGAATCTATTGATATAGTCATATTTTAATAAAATTGTCATGTTTTACATACCTAAATCAGTAAAATCAATAAATCAAACCATCATCCAACAACCCTCCTATCCATTGATCTATTGATCTATTGTCTATTGATCTATTGATTCAAAGTCACATTTCGAGTATCATTTGAATAAACATAACATAAAAAATTCTTTATACACTGATCAACATATGCCTAACGCTAACAAAGTTTTCCACATTAATAAAGCTTACTTAGCATATCTGGAACTAATGAATATAACCTGTACAAAGACCAACACCTGACACCACTTTTACGCACGAATAAACTGATTAACGTTAACAAAGTTTCGCCACTTAAAACCAGTAAAGTAACTAAGCATAAGCATAAAGAACGTAACCTATTCACATTTAGTCAAGCATATCTCTACATAACAATGTTAAATATTATTACCATGGTAAATTTAACTGAAAAATTTTATCACCAACATTGGGTAAGAATCTACTTATTCAACGAAACGATACTTCTAACGTAAAAGGTTACCACATCAGTATAAAGTAACATGGCTAACATGAACTAAGAAAATAATGTAACGAAAAGGGAACAAAAAAAAAAACCCTAAACCACCCCAAAACTTACGCGCTAATAAACTTTAACATTAACAAAGTTCCCACACTTAACACCATGTAAAGTAACTAAGCATTGCATGCAAAACGAAACCTATTCTTACTTTTTCAAAGATATCATCTTCTCACATATTAACGTTAATCTTACACTGACGACAGTAACATTTAGAAAAATTTATCACAACATTGGTTAATATATCATATACTGATCAACGAATATACGTTAACGCGTAATCAGGTTTCCACATCAATAAAGCTAACGGACGTAAACAATGACTTGAGAAAAGATAAATGTACAAAAAGACAAACCACTAACAACAATTACACACGTATAAACTGTTAACATTAAACAAAGTTCCACACTTAAACCAGTTAAAAGTAACTAACAATAACATCCAAAAAGTAACTTATTCACACATGGTCAAGCAATGTCTCTAACATAAAACAATTTAATTTTACATTAACATGGGTAATATTTAACAAAACATTACCCATAAACCTAGTGTAATTATCAATACAGACCAACCCGAAAGTGTGCCAAACGTAACAAAAGTTCTTACATTAATAAAGCAACATAACATTTGGTAGAACTAAGAATATAATATACAACGTCAAACCTTACACATCTTAAGCAAGAAGTAAAACTGCTGAACATTAACAAAGGTCCCCCCCCCAACTTATCATCAGTAAGTAACGTAACAAGGCTCACCAAAAACATCAATCATTGACACACTTTATCAAACATATCACCAACATGACAATTCGTTAATTTTAAACATTAACATAGTAAATTTTAACAAAAAATTCATCATAACCTACTAACCATCATAAAACCTAATGGGTAAAGACAAACAACGAATAAAGTTTTACCCTCTTGTAAAGCTAAACTATGAACATAACATAACGTACTTAACGCACAACAATCAGACGAATAAAACAGCTATCATTAAAAACTTAGTCATTAAAGCGAACATACGAGGGAAGTAATAAAACAAGTTTTTTCATTATTATAGACATATAATTTTCATTGAAAACTCTAGCGTATATAATTACATAAAAATCATTATAAATACATAAAAAAAACAATAAGTTTTATTTTAAATATATTAATTCAACTAATCAGAGACATAGGATTCAAATTGGGTAAGTTCTATATATCTCTTCAGAGATTCAACACCCTTTGAAAGGATGTAAGTATAAATGCATTCAGCAACACTAAACCATTTCAGCAAAGAATATATGCTAATATATTGCTAATATATGCTAATATATGCTGAGGTACCCCTCCTTCGGATTGTGCCCTTACCGCTTACAACCCCTTCGGGGTGATCCCCCCTCTCAGGATTCACACCCTTTCAGTGGGGGGCGCATCCCCTTTGGGTTTTCTCTCGGGAGGTGTGTTGCTTTAGATACTCTTAGGTTAATGGAACCTGTTTATTCGTAAGTTACGTACGTTATGTTAAATACTACTATGACAGGGTGAAATTAACACTGATTTGGTAGAGAATGATGAGTTTTGTAAGATATTACTGTGTTACCTGACGATGATGTGTTAGAACGTGGCCTAGGTTTTAAGTTTTTGTTGAGTAATATCAGGTTGCCCGAGAATTTTGCTAATGTTCTACGTTTATTCTAGTTTCAAATGATGTCTATACTCGAGACGAGTGCACTTGTTGATGAAGATAGTGTCTGTTCATAGTGTATAGATGCAGGGTATCTGATAGATTTGGTCCTTGTTAAGGATTTTGTTAGGATAATACGTCTTTACCTGTTGGTGATATGCAAAATGATACCCGAAATATGACCTGAATCAATAGTTCGATAGAGATCATAGGCAGGTGGATGGGTAGGGACTGTGCAGGGATGGGTGTTTGATCTACAGATTTTTACATGCATTTACTGCTTTTTAAAATTCAGTAAACTATGCGCTTTTATTGTGATATTTTATTCAAAGAGCTTATTTTTAAGTTATGTCAGGATAAAATTTTGTATTTTTTTTATGTTATGTTTTGGTTAAAAAACTTGTTATGTTTTGCAAATTATTCGTTGGGGATTATGATAATTAGACGAGATTATGATGAATTATTGTTAAATATTACGAATTTGCATGTAAAAAATTTGTTACGTTAGCATTATATTTGGTGTCATATCTCGTGCTTAGGACATGGTTTATTGTTAAATTTTTCGTTAATATTACGATGTTAATTGTAAATAACATTGATATGTTAGAGATATGCTTGAAAAAGTGTGAATAGGTTACGTCTTGTTGAAGTGTTATGTAGTTTACTGTTGTTAAGCTCGGATTGTGAATGTTAGTAGTTTATTCGCTCGTATGGTGGTGCTTAGGTTTGTCTTACATTAGTATTCTTAGATTCAGGCTATGTTATGTTAGCTTTATTAATGTAAAAAAACGTTGTTACGTTAGCATATATTCGATGGTTAGAATATAAAGAACTTTTTTTGTTTATGGTTTATCCGAAATGATACTTCGAAATTGAATCAATAAATCAATGAATCAATAGATCAAAAGGTCACTGGAGGGAGGGGTGGGGCAGTGTATCTTTTGCTTTTTGGTGGTTTGACTTTATTGATTTTACTGATTATAAAATCCAGTAACTATTTATAATTTACTAATGATATTTTATTCAAAGAACTTATTTTATGTTATGTTGTGCTCAAAACTTGTTATGTTTTAGCATATATTCGTTGATCATTGATAATTAGACAAGGTTATGATAAATTTTTTTGTTAAATATTACTGTGGTCAATGTAATTTAACGTTAATATGTTAGAGATATGCTTGGAAAAGTATGAATAGGTTACGTTTGCATGATGTGTTACTTTACTTGGCGTTAAGTGTGGAACTTTGTGTTAATGTTTAGTAGTTTATTCGTGGGTAAGGATATGTTAGGTTTTGTCATTGTACAATATATTCTTGGTTCTGGTCATGCTATGTTACCTTTATTAATGTTGAAAACAATGTTACAGTTAAGCATATATTCGTTGGGTGGTATATAAAGAACTTATTTTTTGTACTATGTTATTGTTGTTGTTGTTGTTGTTGTTGTTGTTGTTGTTGTGTTGTTGTTGTGAAGAGAATATATACCCTTTTTAACTGATATGGTTTCGTTCGTGCGTCGTATTCTTGTTTATTTCTTCTGATTGGCGGATGAAAAAAAGAATCTCATTACATTTAAGGGTTGTTTACGCATACGATATCCGTCAGTAGGATTTTTCGTTGTGCTGGTACGATGACATCTCTCGCTATCTTTACACCTGTTGTTGATATCTTCAACGAGGAGCTTCTTATTTCCCAACGATGATGTCATTTATATATTAATCGCCAACCGGACGGATACCGATTAATTGCTTGTATTCCATCCAGAGGTTCAAATAATAGACTTCTATTCCATTGTGTTGAAGAGTTTTGCAAGTATTATCAATAGTGGCAGCAGGGATGGATCGAGGATTTAAATGTGTGTCATCTGATTAGATCGACTAGCAGTGAAATATCTAAATGGAAAGGGAAAGAAAACGTGAGAGGTTCTAATAGAATAGACTTTGTGTTCTCGCTCGTGTGACGATATTAAAACCCTTGATGTACGCAATACTGGAAACCCTTACGATTGGTTACCTTTCAGACATACGTGTTAGGTTTCACAGTTTCGAACATCTGAAAATATTACAGCCATTGCTTAAAATAAAAAACGAATTAACATCGCATCTTAACGATGTTGACATACTGAGGACTTAATAGCTTATAGACATGGTTGTAATCTATTGATAATTTACACCGAAGTACAGTAGGTTCTCCCGTTATAATACAGTCATACAGGGACGCGCATTAAACTAACTGATCAGCTGAAAATGATTTACTTCTCTCTTTGTTATGAGAGAATGAGTGCTGTCTTGAATCGAAATATGCTGAAAAATGGTTTAGTGTTGCTGAAGCATTTATACTTACATCCTTTCAAAGGGTGTTGAATCTTAGAGATATATAATAGACTTACCCAAAATTGAATCCTATGTTCTTGATTAGATGAATTAATA
>JABUQX010027353.1:15000-25000 GCA_015478945.1 Trachelipus rathkii | reverse complement strand
CATGGTTCTGCCTTATATTCTACTAATCAGTGGTTCTCAACCTGTGGGGCGCGACCCCCAGGGGGGGCGCGAAGAAAAGTGAAAATCGACATAAAAATCTTTATTGAAATGAATGAAAAAAAACAAAAACTACATTCTTATAGGAAAATAAAAAATGTAAATAAATCGTTTTTATTTTAAAAATCCATTATTACAACGATTACATAATTATGATAATTATTACATGATTAATAAAAATTAAGGAGAAGAAAAAAACAATACATTCTGAAAAATAAAAATAAAAAATGTGAATAATAAAATTATAACGCTAAAAATTAAACACTCACCTTTAAACATTTAAACATTCCGAAATAATTTTTCCAATGTATGTTTGCCTTACATATATAATCGTCCAGCATTTTGAACAATTCAATTGCTGTGGCTCTTCTTCCTATTGGTTCGCAAAACAATAGCTTTTCAACTGCTGATAATCCATCACAAAATCGAACATAAGCAATTAGATGACAATCCTTGTTGCTATCTGTAGTCTCGTCAAGCTGAATTGAGAAAAATTTGCCGCAAAGCTTCGACAAAAGTTGTTGCTCCATATCTTCAGATATATCGTTAATCGACGTCCAACAGTATTATTTGATAGCGGTATGCAACGTAGTTTTTTGGCAAAATTATCTCCAAACATAGTTTCCACAATTTCAATTGCAGCTGGAAGAATAAGTTGTTCTCCAATGGTGTGAGGTTTTTTGCACCTTGCTATTTTATATGCAACTTTGTAAGAAACTAGTAAAGCTTTTTCATTTACAGACAAAAAATTTTGAATATTTGATTTTCGCTTTTCAAAAGATTTTTGTTTAGCAATAAAAAATTCACGAGGTTCGTTAACATACTCCCTATGAATTGTTTCCAAATGCCGTTTAAGTTTGTCTGGCAAAATGCTATCAGCCGCCAACATTTTTGAACAAATAATACAAAGAGGTCTTTCTTGGCCATTCATTTTGGTGTCTATAAATCCAAAATTTATATATTCTTCAGTATATTTTCTAGATTTCAGTTTTAAAAGAAATTGATTCGAGTCCTAGAACCTCAATCATTGAAGAACAGAAATTTTACATTTTTGTAAAAAAAAGTTTCTAAGGTTCTTATATTATTTACATATTTTTTTTTAGATGAATTGTATAAAATTGTATAGTTAAAATTTTTTAGTGTTTTAAAAATTTCGTGTGACCATGGACCCCTGACCCGCCCCCCCTGGATATGCCACTATATATATATATATATATATATATTATATATAGATTAATAGTATAATATATATATAAATAAAATATATATATATATACGCCTATATTATATATACTATATATATATATAGTTATATATATATATATATATATGTAGTATATATAATATAATATATATATATTATATATATATATATGCGTAATATACATATATATATAGTATTACGTATATTTATATTAAGTATATGTAATAGTATATACTATTTATATAGCTATATTATATATAGCTATATAATATAGTATATATATATATTATAGTATATACTCAAGTAACTATATATAGTATCGTATATATAATATATAGTAAGGAGTATATATCATATTATAGGTATATATATATATGTATTAATATATATGAAATAATAGAGGATAGATACGTTTAAATTGTAAACTATGGAAAAAGACAAATATCAAAATATTGTAACGCGCTCTATTCTTTTTACTTTATTATTTCCATTTGATTCCTGATACAGCTGAAATCTCACTGCTTTTGCAGAAAGAAACACATCAACACAGATTGTTGATAGATGTTGGCTGACGTAAAAGTGTCAAAATGTGCGTGATAAAGTAATAGTAATAAAATGTAAGTTGTATGAACCACTTTGATATTATTTTTAGTCTTTCTATCTTGGTTCGTTCCGGCTCGTGATTGAAAGGCCTATTACAAAACAGTTGATGAAAACAAAAGTGATTTTATTGAGAAAGATCTTACAGGGGCTGTCCACATCACACAGTCCGTTCACTACTCGGACACACACACACAACGGGACTATATATATTAAAGTATAACCGGTCATTGATAATACTATGTATAGAGTATAAGATACGTATATATATATATATAATTGTAATCAGATAGCAGTAAAAAGTCGTAATATACATATATGATATCTTATATAGTAATATTAATCAAGTCATAGTGGTATTCAAGACTTATAGTGGTATTATACTTTGTAGGTGATACTGAAGATAGTAGGGTTATAGCATTATGATTAGTAGGGTATTATATAATATGATTAATCCTAGTGAGGCTGGCGAGTATTATAGTATATTAGATGATCTATGGTCAACAGTCACTTAATGTTCCACCCACGGGACGGGAGTGTCTGGTCACAGAAATTTTTTTTAACAGGTAGGCCTGCTATGTAGATAACCCTAAAAATAAGATTGTCTTTAGGGGTGCGAGAAGTTGAAATTTATTGTTTTCCTAGACCTGACCTGACCTAACACCCTAGACCCTATCAGCACTAAGCGCTCAACTGTTAAGCTAGAATTAACCTAACCTAAACATAACCTACGAGCGAGTATTAGTCGAGGTGAGTTTTTCGTGGAACCTAAACGCCTAACCAAACCTATGACGTAACCTCAACTTAACCCTAACTAAATTTTCGCCCATCAGGAACGAACAATGCGTAAACTGATTATAAAAAGTGGTTAATTTATAGCTGCACCGCTACTAGAACATCTAATTATGGTAATCAGATGAAGAGTGCTCTAACCCTGTCGCAAAAAATGTTTACTTGATGTGAGGTCCGGAGGCGCGCTCACATCGTTCTGTGTGGGCGTGTACAGGTTAACTAGTTGTGTATATATATGACGTGCAGTACGGGTATCTGAGATGAAGTATAGTAATATAATATATATAATTATTATATATATAATATAAATAATATATATAGTATATATATATATATATATATATATCATCCCTAATAAATTTACCTAAATCTGCTTTTAAAAAAATCAATTTTATACTAGAAGATAAATATATATATATATATATATATATATATTATGTTGGTGCGGGGTGCAGTGCGGTATGTAGTGTCGCTATGGTTCGCTCTTGGTGCGGGTGCGGTGCTGGTGCGGCTGCTGGTGCGGGTGCGGTGGGGTGCTAGATGAACATGGAAAAGAGATGTTGCTGTGGCAGTGCGGTGCGATAAGATAACGGAGGTGTCTGTGCGGTGCAGTGCGGTGCGAATAAAAACTGTTACTGCGGCTTGTGGTTCGCTTAAGTAGTGCGCCTATTCTAAGGCGGTACGGTGGGTTGCGGTGCGGTGCGGTGCGGTGCGGTGCGGTGCGGTGTGGTGCGGTGTGCTAAAAAATCGCGATGCTCGACCAGCACTAATATATATATATATATATATAGTATTATAATATATATAACGATATATTATATGTACATTGTGAGTGTATATATATTATATAATAGATTAGCTATCTATCGAGTAATAAGTATATATTATATATATAATATATATATATTAATATATATATATATATATATATATAGTATTAGTGTTGCCCGAGCCTGGATTTTTGTGGCACGCGCACCCCATCGCACCCTAACCCCACCGCACCACAACCAGTAGGTGATGGAACGAGTTCGTCCGTCACACTAATTCGCTACTAAGGAGTTAACGTAATCGGTGCTGAAACCGTTGGAAAAAATCTACTGTGGATGATAAACTGATTCCAACCGAGTGTTTGGTGACCGTGAGGTCACGGCCTAAGGGGGTGCTGCGCCCCTTAGGCAACCAAAAGGCTCAGAATTCGGCCGTGAAACGATGTTAGGCTAACGTATTGGAGTGAAATTTAGGATGTGAAGCTATATGATGACGTAATTCTCAGTCGGGAGAGAGATTAACGTCCCTCTGGCGTCCCCCCCGTAAGGGGGACGTAGCCCCTAAAGAAATTAAAATAGTCGTAAGAAGACTGGAAATTTGGAGACTGGGGTAGAGGAGTCGGAATCGGAGATCGGAGTCTGGAAAAGACGAGTTGGAGTCGGATTCGTTTCGGAGTCCAGAAGACCCGGCCCGGAGGGGGGTCTCAGCCTGAAAAAAAGAGAAGAAATGCATGGAATGCAAAACCAGAGAAGAAGAGAAGAGAAAAGAAGGAAATAGAGAGTAAGGAAGGAAGGAAGAAGAAATGAGGAAGGCAGGCAGTCTGAGAAGGGGATTCCAGAGACAGAGGAGGTCGGAGTCATACCCGGCTCCTGGTGCTGGCTCCCGGTGGCGGGTGGCGCTGAGTTAATAAACCCAATTACCGTCAATAGACAAGCAAATGATTGGTGTCCTTTATATACTGCGTATTGGGTCTGGTAGATTCAAAAAATGATGGTTTCAGAACATAAAAAAAATAAAAATAAATAAATAATAAATAAAATTTTCTAATTCTTTTTATGTTTATAAACTTACAAATTTACGTTTTTACATACCCGAAAAATCAGTAAATTCAGTAAATCAAACCACCATGCACCCACCCTCCTGACCAGTTGTGACTATTGATCTATTGGATAGCTATTGATCTATTGATTCAAGTCAAAATTTTTAACTAAAATGTCCATGTTTTGACATACCCTAAATTCAGTGAAAATCAGTAAATCAAAAACCACCTCCAAGCTACCGCTCCCCCTGACCAGTCGTCGATTTATTGCATTCTATTTGATGACTATTGATCTCAAGTCAAATTTTATTACTAAAATTGTCATCTTATTATCATAGCACACTAAAGGAGAATCAGTAAAGTCAGTAAATCATAGTACCACCAGACCGCACCTTACCCTCTCATGTCCGTCGTGATCTAATTGATCTATTTTGATGCTATTGTCTATTTCGAAGTTTAAGTCCATATTTTTTATGTCAAAAATTGTGCGATGGTTTTAACATACCTGGCTAGGCAATCAGTAGAATCTAGTAAAATCAAAGCCACCTATAGATATACCAAACCATCTCCTGTCATTGTCGTGATCTATTGATCACTGATGATTCTAATTGATCCTTATTGATATCGACAGTCACACATTCTGAGTATCATTATTTGAATAACATATAACATAAACACAAATTCACTTTGATACTACTGTATCAGTGGAATATCTCTATTGCTGAACGTAAGCAAACGTTTTCACACATTCAATCAAAAGCTTACTTAGAGCAATCATCTGATAACTGAATGAAAGTAATTAAAGTGAGTACAGTAACGATCAAACGCCTTGAACACTTTGTATACGTCACACGGGAATAACTAGTTAAGCGTTAAACATAGTTTCGCTCTCTACTGTAACACCAGTAAAGTAACCTAACATAGCAGTACCACAAGAGCGTAAGCCATAATTCACATGGCTGGTTCAAGGCTAGGATTATCTGTTTCAACATTATACTAATGATCTGAATTTTATATTAACATTGGTATATTTAACTAAAATTTTGATGTCACAACATTGTGTTAATTATACCATACGCTATCAACGGACATATTCTATATAACGTAATAAGGTATTCCACAGATCAGGTAACAGCTAGAGCAGTGACCGTAAACAGAACTAGAAATAATGTAGCAAAGACAAAACCTAACACAGCTACACACTAATAAACTCTGTCTAACATTAACAAAGTTCCACACTTAAACCAGTAAAAGTAACTAACACATTTTGGCGAATGCCAAAACGTGACCTACTTCTTCGACTTTATTACCAAGGATATCCTGCGGGATGCTAACCGCATGTGGTATCCAACGGTTATCTTATACTGACCACAGTAACAATTTAGCAAAATATTTATCCAAACATTGGATAATTATCAATACTGACAACGAATATAACTCTAACGTAACAGGTTTCCACATCAATAAGGCTAACATAGCGTAACATGAAACTAAGAAATAATGTACAAAGACAAACGTAACAACTTACACACGTATAAACTGTTAACGGTTAACAAAGTTCCACACTTAACACCATAAAGTAACTAACATAACATGTAAAAACGTAACTAATTCACACTTGGTCAAGCATTCACCAACATGACCATGTTAATTTTACATTAACTGGTAATATTAAACAAAACATTTACATAAAGGCCTAGTGGTGAATAAGTATGATCATACCAGACTCGACTGCTGGAAGCGTAAGTATAGGCTTTAACGTAACAAAGTTTCTCAGCGCGATTATGAAGCAGAAGCCAACATCGAACATCGCTTAGAACTAAACAAATTATAAATATCACACGACTGATGCAACGTCTACAGCATCTATGAAGCATAGAATAAAGACTCCTAGACAATTAACTAAAGGTGCGCAACACACTTATTCATCAAGTAAAAGTAACTAACAGGCTCACAAAACATAATCCATCCACTTTATCAAACATATGCACCACATGACAAATGTTAAATTTTACATTACATAGTAATATTTAACAAAAAATTTAGCATAACGTAACATAACCATCATAAATACCTAATGGGTAAAGAACAAACAACTAAAGTTTTTACGCCTCTGTAAAGCTAAACTATGAACATAACATACTTAACGCATAACAACAATCAGACGAATAAACAGCTATCCATTTAAAAACTTAGTCAATAAAGCGAACATACGAAGGGAAGTAAAACAAGTTTTTTTCATTTTATAACATATAATTTTCATTGAAAACAGCGTTATATAAATACATAAAAACATATAAATACATAAAAACCTAAAAGTTTTAATTTTAAATATATTAATTCATGCTAATCAGAGAACAATAGGATTTCATTTTGGGTAAGTCTATATATCTCTCTAAAGGATTCAACACCCTTTGAAAAGGATGTAAGTATAAATGCATTCAGCAACACTAAACCATTTTTTCAGCATATTATTTCGATTCAACAGCACTCATTCTCTCATACAAGAGAGATGTAAACTCATCCAAGCTGAGTTATTAATGCCGTCCTGTATACTGTATTATACGGAAACCATATGTTTCGTGTTAATATCATAGATTACACCATGTGCTATAAGTATTAAGTCCTCAAGAATGTAGGTCAACATCGTTAAGATGCGATGTTAATTCGTTTTTTATTTTAAGCAATGCGTAATATTTTCAGATGTTCGACTGTGAACCTAGACACGTAATGTCTGAAGGTAACACAATCGAAGGGTTTCCAGTAGTTGCGTAATCAAGGGTTTTAATATCGTCACACGACGAGAACACAAAGTCTATTCTTAGAACCTCTCACGTTATCTTTCCAGTTAGATATTTCACTGCTAGTCGATATACTCAGATGACAACACATTTATCCTCTATCCATCTTGCTGCAATATTGATAACCTTGATGTACTGTTCTACATAAATTATTAATGCTTTACTATTTCAACGTCTTTTTGGAATCACAAGCAATGTATCGGTACTCCAATCCGGTTGGCGATTAAAATATAAATGACCACATCGTTGGAATAACGAAGCTCCTCGTGAAGATATCAACCAACAGGTGTAGAGATGCCGAGGAGATGTCATCGTACAGCACAGCGAAAAATGTCCTACTGACGGAAATCGTAATGCGTAAAAAACCCTTAAATGTAATGAGATTCTTTCCTCAGCCAATCAGGGAAGAAGTAAAAACAAGAATACGACGCACGAACGAACCATTTCAGTTCAAAAGGGGTATATATTCTCGTTAGACAACAACAACAACAACAACAACACCAACAACAACAACAACAACAGACAATAACATAGTACAAAATAAGTTCTTTATATACAAACCAATGAATATATGCTACGTAACATTGTTTTCACATTAATAAAAGCTAACATGCATGAACCCGAACTAAGAAATATATTGTACATGACAAACCTATACATACCTTCACCCTACGAATAAACTACTAACATTACCAAAATTCCATACCACTTAACCCCAGTAAAGTAACTAGCATGCAAACGTAAAGCCTATTCATACTTTTCCAGCATACTCTAACAATTAACGTTAATTTTACATTGACACAGTAATATTTAACAAAATTAATCATAACCTTGTCTAATTATCATACAGACCAATGAATAACTGTAAACATTAACAAAGTTTTTGCCAAACATAACATAAAAAATAAGTTCTTTGAATAAATATCATAGTAACATTAATAATAGTTTTTACTGATTTTAAATCAGTAAATCAATAATCAAACTGCCCTCCCCTCCCCACCCTCCCTCCATGACCTTTTGATCTATTGATCTATTGATTTATGTCAAATTTTTACTATCATTCGGAATAAAACATAACCAAAAATAAGTTCTTTATATACTAACCATCGAAATATATGCTAAACTAATAAGTTCTTTACATTAATAAAGCTAACATAACATAGCCTGAACTAAGAAATATAATGTACAAGGACAAAACTTAACCGACATACCATACGTACGAATAACTACTAACATTAACAACTCCGAAGCTTAACAACAGTAAACTCATAACACTTCAATACAAAACGTAACCTTATTCACACTTTTTCAAACGCATATCTTCTAACATATCAATGTTAATTTTACATAAGCAATCGTAATATTAACCAAACATTTAACATACCATGTCTAAGCATCAATACTGAACCAAAATATAATGCTAACGGTAACAATTTTTTTACATCACTTCGTAATATTTAACATAATCATCATAAATCTCGGTCTAATATACACACACACACAGGAATATTTGGCAACATAACAAAGTTTTACCAAACATAACTAAAAATAAACAAAATTTTAATTCCGACATAACATAAAATAATAAGCTCTTTGAATAAAATATCACAATAAAGCGTGTAATAGTTTACTGATTTTTAAAGCAGAAATCAGTAAATCTGTAAATCAAACCACCCATGTCCTGCAGTCCCTACCCATGCCATCTGCTATGATCTATCGACTATGATTCAAGTCAAATTTCGAGTCATCCTTTTGGATCTGCAACAGGTAAAGACGCATTATCTAACAAAATCCCTTAACAAAGTGACGCAATCCTATCAAAGATCCAGCATCTTGAACTGATGAATTGACACTACTTCATCCAAAGTGTCATCGTCTCGAGTAACATCATTTTGAACTATGAATAAACGTAGACATTAGCAAAATCTCGGGCAAACCTGATATTACTCAACAAAAAAACTTAACCTAGGCTCACTTTCTAACACATCATCGTCAGGTAACGCAGAAATATCTTACAAAAACTCATACAATTTCTCACCAAATCAGTTGTTAATTTCACCCTGGTCATAAGTAGTATTAACATAACGTACCTAACTTAGCGAATAAACAGGTTTCATTAACCGAAGAGTAATCTAAAGCAACACACCTCCAGAGAGAACAACCCAACGGGATGAGCCCACCGAAAGGGTGTGAATCCTGAGAGGGGATCACCCCGAAGGGGTGTAAGCGGCATTACCCCCGAGGAGGGGTAAGGCCTCAGCATTTCGGGCTGAGGCCCAGAATGAGTGCTGTTGAATCGAAATATGCTGAAAAATGGTTTAGTGTTGCTGAATGCATTTATAACTTACATCCTTTTTCAAAGGGTTTTGAATCTTTAGAGAGATATATTGAACTTACCCAAATTGAATCCTATGTTCTCTGATTAGATGAATTAATATATTTAAGATAAATTTATTTTTTTAATGTATTTATATGTTTTTATGTATTTTATATAAAGCTGTTTTCAATGAAAATTTATATGTTATAAAAAATGAAGAACACTTGTTTTACTTCCCTCGTACATGTTCGCTTTATTGACTAAGTTTTTAATGATACTGTGTTATTCGTCTGGATTGTTGTGTGTTAGTATGTTATGTCATAGTTTAGCTTTAGACAGAGGGTAAAAACTTACGTTTGTTTGTCTTTACCATTAGGTATTATGATGGTTTGGTACGGTTATGCTAAATTTTTTTGTTAAAT
>JABUQX010027353.1:0-10000 GCA_015478945.1 Trachelipus rathkii | reverse complement strand
TTATTCTCCATAACACCTAAAAAATTCTTTTCTCAGTACAAAATGCAATAATCTTACTGGCCCCCTCTTCCTCACGCCCTTTCTGACATTTTTCAAAAAAAAAAAAAGGTTAACTCTTAGATTTGTTTCTTCCTCTCACTTTCCTTTAGTATCGACAGCACATCTACCGTTTAACTTTCCACTAAAGTTGAACTCTTTGCTCAAACATTTGCTTCTAATTCCACTTTAATCAGTTCCAGTGCTACTCTTTTTTCTCCACCTCCCCCTAACATATTTATACTAATATTGTGATTTCTTTTAAAGGTGTTATTTCTATATAATATAAGTATATATATATATATATATATATATATATATATATATATTTATATATATATATATATATATTATTATATATAATATATATATTATATATAATATATATATATATATATATATATATATATATATATATATATATATATATATATTATATATTATATATATTATATATATATATATATATATATAATATATATATTATATATATAATAATATATATAATTATATATATATATATATTATATATATATATATAATATATATATATATAATATATAATATATATATATATTCTAATTATATATATATTTAATTAATTTAATAGTAATTATATATATATATAAGATATAATGATATATTAGTTAAATAATATTATTGCTATATATATAGATCATTAGCATATAATTTAAATATAATATATATATAATATATATAATTATATATATATATATATATATATATATATATATATATATAATATAATTATATAATTTAGTATAGTATATATATTATATTAGGTTAGGCCGTGCACCGGGTGCTGTGCGATGCGGTGCGATGCGGTGCTTGGTGCGCTCATTTTGGTGCGTGCGGCCTGGTGCGGCATCAAAATTTCAGTTGGTGGCCTGGTGAGGTGCGGTACTGGTGCGTTGCTGTGCAGAAGAAAAAAATTAAAAGGTTGCGGTGCGTTGCGGTGCGTGGTGCGAGCCTTTTGATCGCACCGCACCGCACCAGTTTCTCGACAAATCTCTAAAAATGAAAAAGAAAAATTGAGATATATATATATATATATAATATATACATTGAATATATTTATATATAAACTTTATAAATTATATATAATATATATATATATTATATATATATATAATATTATATATATATATAATGATATATATATATATATATAATATATAAATAATATAATATTATATAATATATGGAGGAGACTTTAATGCTCACCACACTGCCTGGTACAAAGACTACCCCTCTGACCCCCGAGGCAATCATATCCTTAACGAACTAGAATCCCTAAATATCCTTAATTCAAAATACCTCCCCACCCGAATCCCTCCCCAAGTCAACCAATCCCCAACTTCCCCAGACGTCACATTTTGTTCCCCCTCCCTTCACCACTTACTTACTTGGGACACCATTACTGACCTACAATCGGACCACCTTCCTATTCTTATATCCCTAAACTCCCCCCATCAACCCCCCCCCCAAAAAAAAAACTATTACATACACTAACTACAAAAAAGCAAACTGGCCCGCATATACTAATTACATTGAAACTCACATTAACCCAACACAAATCCACGACATAACATCCCTTCTCACTTCCATCACTCACTTAAACAAAACAATCATCAAATCTGCAAACCTTCACATACCCAAGGGACACAGAAAATCATACAATCCCAAACTAAACCCAAACATCAGCCAACTCATTAAACAAAGAAACTCCCTTCGAAAACTCAATCCATATACCCCCCACATCTCTAACCAAATAACAAACCTAAACACCCAAATCACTAACCTCATAACCACCAACACTACTAAAAAATTCTCTGAATACCTTCAACAAAACATCTCACGTAAAGACAATAAGAAAACCTGGCAAGTTATCAAAAAGTTAAACAATTCACGAAACAACCCCCCACCATCCCACGAATCCCCATCTTTACCTAATAACTCCCTCCCCTCCCCTAAACAACAATCAGACAGTCTCGCTAAACATTACGCTAAGATCTCCCGCAAACCAACCACACCCCGATAACAGGAAAAACAAAAAAACAACTTAGAAAACTCAAACTAGATTCTAACCCATACTCCTTTCACAACAATCATGATAACAGAAGCCATTAAAAACCCTCAAAAATTCAACAGCATCAGGCCCAGACTCCATATCCAACCTGCACATAAAACACCTTGGAGAAAAGCAATCCTCATTACAATCTTCAATAAATCCTGCAACTCAACTACATTCCCCCAATCTGGAAACAAGCTACATAATCCCTCAAACTCAAACCAAAAAAACCCCAACTCGCCCCTCTCCTATCGCTGCAATTTCTCTTAGCCTTTGTTCCATCAGCAAATTGCTAGAGAAATTAATATTAAATAGAAATTTCCCAATCTATTCCTTTCCCAGACTTCCAACACGGATTCAAAAGCAACCACTCTACAACCACAGCCTCACTTCCCTCACAAAGCAACCCATCATAACGGCTTTCAACCATTACCTTTCCAGACGACTATACTCACAGCAATAGACATAGACAAAGCATTTGACACCGTCCCCACACACCTCCTAATTCAAAAAATCCTCCATCCCCTTTAGAAAATAATGACAAAAAATGGGCTTTTCCAATTTCCCCAACCGTTTTGCAAAAGTATTATACAAAAACAACCTCTCCCATTCAAAATTACAAAACGGCGTCCCACAAGGAGCCATTCTCTCCCCATTTTTTATTCAACTTTTTTCACTGCAGACCTCCTACCAATTCACCATCCACAAACTTATCAACGTATGCACGACGACAATAGCCTCATTTCTCAACACCCAGACGTAAAAAACCACAGCCACACAAACATACCAACGGATACCTACACTCTTAGAAAACTGTTAATCACCAAACAGAATGAAGCATCCCCCCTATTAAGTTCCTACTAGTCACCCTATTAAACCACCGGACCGACATCAATCCTCCCTCCATCCCTTAATTACTCTAAACTCCTTCCACTAAACAAAACCCAAAAATACTAGGCTTACCATACGACACCCACAATTTGAACGTTCTCCCCATATTGGACCAAATCACTTCCAAACGTCAACGAAAAAACTAAACACCCTCGAAAACCCTTTCCCAACACAACTTCAGTGACAGCTTAAACACACAACTAACTACTAATCTATAAGCACTCTTAGAACTAACTTACAATTACGCTTCCCAGCATGGTTCCAGCAATTTCAAAATCAAACACACAATAAACTACAAAATCTCCCAAACGCAGCCCTTAGAATTAATCACAGTTGCCATAAAACCACCCAATCAACATTTACACGATTGAAACCTTCCATCCTCCCCATTTCCACAAACCTGGAGTTGGTGGGGACTCAATTCTACCAGAAGACCCGTAACCCAACCCACTCATGTTACCAAATTCTCTCCAATCCCCCTCGACAAAGACTAAAATCCCCCCCTTCTTCACCTGCACAATTCTATTACAACACTTATAATATAATTCCCCCGCCCCTCCCAATAGGCCATGGACTTCACATATCCATACCCACCTAACAAACACTTACCTTCAAAACCGCCCAAATAACACTTTATTAAATACCCCCTCCCCAAAACTCTCCCCAATAGAAGAAACGCTGTCCAGAAGAAGCCAAATGGACCTCGCCCGGTGCAGATCGGGTCACCACCCGAGGCTCATGCAATATAAACACAGATTTAAACTAGACAACGTCACCTCCCCCACTTGCACCAGATGCTACAATTCTCAAGATACAATAGAGCACCTCCTTCTGAGATGCCCAGCTCTCGACGCCCCCCGTGCCGTCTTTTCTGTATCCTCTCTCCTCGACCTGTGGAACCGCCCGGTGGCGGCGGCCGGCTTCCTGGAAGCAGTGTGGCCTTCAATAAGGTGGGCTAGGGAGCAGAAGTATAGTAGATATATATATATATATATAATAATATATATATAGTATAATATATATTATATATATATAATATTATATATATATATATATATATATATTATATATAAATTTAAGAATTGATATATAATATTTATATATTATATATAATATATTTAATATTAATTATATTTTATATACTGTCCTTTCAGTAGGTGTATCGGCTACAGATTCATAAGAGCGAACAAGAGTAGGAAGGCAGGTTTAAAAATGTTATTTTTTGGAGCAATTTACGATGTTCATTGTCCCATCATTAATGGTATAATAACTGATATAACCGAATCATAAATTTAGAGGAGAGAAAGTGCTCAATATCATCTCTCTCATCATTTTTATTTATTGACTGTCATTGTCTAGGGATAATAATACTCTCTTCAGAGTTATTAAGAGAGAATGATAAAAAAATGTTTGCTGATTATCATTATAGGAGATACGAGAGAACCGTCGAAAGAAATAGGAATGTTAGGAGGTGTTTTGGAGAAGGAGATTTGTAGAAGTTGGGTTTTTAAAGAATTGAATTTCACAAGGCTGAGACGACTCCATCCGGAAATTCTATCAGATCAGTGATAGAATCGAAAAGATTAAGACGAGAGACAATTCTAAAAGTAAAAGAGGGGGCAGAATTTGATATGAGTTGAAGAATGAAGGGTCGAGTCATCGACATATGAGTGGATAGAGTTAGAGGTGAAGGTGAGAAGACCCTTTATGAAAAGTAGGAATAAAGTAGGAGAGTATTTCTCAACCTTTTTGTATTTGTGCCCCACTTTTCAACAGGAATATGTAGCACCCCCCTTCCAATTATTTCGTATATATATATATATATATATATATATATATATATATATTATTATAAATATGTATAATATATATTATATATATATATATATATATATATATATATATATATAGTATATGTATTTATATTGTATTTATATAAATTTATATATATATTATATATATATATATAATATATATATATATATATAATATATATATATATATCCAATTATATATATATATATATATATATATATATATATATATATATAGTGGCATATCCAGGGGGGAGGCGGGTCAGGGGTCCATGGTCACACGAAATTTTTAAAACACTAAAAAAATTTATCTATACAGTTTTATACAATTCATCTAAAAAAAATAAAAAAATATGTAAATAATATAAGAACGTTAGAAACTTTTTCCACAAAAAAGTAAAATTTCTGTTATTTAATGAGTGAGGTTCTAGGACTCGAATCAGTTTCTCCTGAAACTATTCTGTAACTACGATAGCAGCTGAAAAAATCTCAAGTAGACGGTGATGTTTTTCATTCCCAGGGGTCTATAAGTCAGGCGCAATCAAGGAATACAGAAAGGATTATTTATCTCAACAATATTGGCAATTTCATAGGTAATGCATTTAGTAATAAGCAAAAAGTGGAAATATTAAAATATCTCTGCAAACTATATTCAAAATGTATATTTATTTCCTGCTCAGGAAGGCAAAGGTCGGGAAAGTTATTTTCAAAGAAAGTGGCTTGATGATATTAAGTGGCCAGCTTATTCTGATAAAAACGCTGGAGTTTATTACTCATACATACTCTGTGCATCGTTTTTGGAAACAAATTATATGTTTTTGTCTCGAGATCGTATTCAAACTTAAAGAAAGGCAATGAGTATTTCAAAAAACACGAGGCAACTAAATATCACAAAGAATCGGTAGAAAAGAGATTTGCTGTAGAATAAGCAGGTGCAAGAAAAAATCTAAAAAATCCACAAACAGATTGACAGTCAGAAGAAAAGGGAGGCGGAAGATAGTAAAAAGCGGCTAATTCCAATTTCTGAAACATTTCAATTCTGTGGTAAGTAAAATATATCATTACGTGGACATCATGGTTCAGGTAGAATCAAAATCTATTAGACTATGGGAGACGATGGCAATTTTCGAAGAATTGTAAGATATCGTGCTAATGCTGGAGACCATGTTCTTTCAGAATATTTAAAAACTATTGCTAAAAATGCCATGGATACCAGTTCCACAATCCAAAATGCTCTAATTCAGTCACTTGCGATCTTATTCAACTTTATACTCACTGCTTTTTGCATTGTTTAAGGGGACGTTGCGCGTAGGGGTTCCTAACTTTTGAAGGTATTAATCATCAGTTCTATGATTTTTAGAGTTTAACACTTTCTAGTGTAAAATTTAATGCTCTTTCGAATGGTCTGGTTATTTTCAACATGCAAAAAATATTTTGTTCACAATATAGAGGGGGATACGGGGTGGGGGGAAGTATTCAATTTTGGTATGTCATAAATGAAAAATCACGATAACCTTTTTATTATTCATGCGATCAGCACGAAACTTTCGAAACAAGTATAGTTGGGGAAAATACACATTTTTTGTTTAAATAAATTTTTTGTATGGAGAAGGGATTTGCCTTTGTGCATGGGAAAAATTTCTAAATTTTCAAAAGTGTTCCCTATATGCAGCGGCAAATCCATTGAGTTTACAAAACATTTATTAAAACCAAAAATGTACATCTTGCTTAGTAGTGTATGAACTGAAAGTTTCGTATTGATTGAACAAAAATTAAAAAATTTATTATAAATTCAAATAGTATCAAAAAAAAAAAAAAAAAAAAAAAAAAGAACTGGTGGCGTAATTTTTTTTAATATTTACTCGATTGAAATGAAACTTTCACAGCTTGTGAACCTCTACAAGATACAACATATTTTTATTTTAGATTAATAATTTGGAATGCCCAACAGTTTTGCCGCTGATCGCGAGAAAACCTTTGAAAAATTTGAAATGTGTTCCCATGAACAGCGACAAATCTGTTGGGCATACAAAAAATTTTTTCTTAACAAAAACTGGGTTAATTGTTCCCATTAAGTGTTTTCTAACTGCAAATTTCATAACTACATCGAATATAATAATAATTAGTTTCATGTTTTTTTTATTTTTTGCAGTCGTCCGAATTTCTTTTTTACATGATTCGTTGTCATGCATATATTTTGACTATTCACTACTGATAGAATGAAAATTTTTATTGCCTTTATAACTCGACGATATATCATCTTGGTTTAGACATTTTCTGTACGCAATGGTTTGATGCTACTTGCGGAAAACGTTTAAAACTTTATTAGTCTTTCCCATGAACAGCGGCAAAGCGTTAATCTATACCAAAAAAAATTATTTCTAACGCCAATATGGTTATCCGTTTCCTAATATTTACAAGCTCTCTAAAGTTTCGTATTATCGGATATATAAAAAAAAAAATATAAATACAATTTGCCTTTTTATTGCCAAAAAAAAAAAAAAAGAAAAAAAGAAAAAATTGAAATAACCCTGGTCAACAAAGATTTTTCGGAAAAACATTTGAAGGTCATTTTAAAGGTGACTTTTTGCCCTGATTCCGAATATGACCTCCGTTTTCCTTAGATTGGCTCTAGTTTTTTGAGATACAAGAGTGGTCACAAAAATACATTAAAAACAGCAATTTATTTTAGGTATTAACGTGAATTAAAAAAAAAAAACACGAAAGATGTATATCAAATTGTTAATGAGCAAGATACATTTAAAAATGCGTATACTCAAAACATTCAATTCAGTACAATGAATGGAACACAATTAATGCACTTACAAAATCGCTGTCTATAATGATTGTCTTCTGGTTTGCAGATTGTGGACAATCACCTTTTGAAGGCATCCAACAATAGTCTTGCCATCATATGTGTATTCCCATCTCCTTTGGTATCTTTCTTCATCACCTTAATATTTGATGTGACCTCTCACATTGTTCCCACATATAACATCCTAGATTATCCGGAAACCGATCTAAATGACTATGTTAAAAAGTAAATTTTTATGTTCATATTAGCATTTCAAATTTTTGAAGTTTTGAAAAGGCATTTTCTGACGAGTTCCAATAGGTTGGCAGCATTTATGGTTATGACCAAAAGTTTTGAACAACAAGACAAACCATTTTCAGCGATGCTCTCTATATCCTCACTCACGCTCTCGTCAACAATATATAGCGTGCAAACACTATTTCCATACTAATTAATCTCATTTGGCGAAATCTTGAGGGCCGCTAAAGATTCCAGCTTTGAGTTTCTCATACTCAACCGTGGAAAAAATCTGCAAATATATTTGAACAATTCACCATTTTGTCTGGGCCTAACAAATTTGCCTTCATCAGTATTAGTTTGATGAGGAAGTGTTGGGAAATAATTTTTCCCTAGTTCAAACCTGGAATCGTTAATGATTATTTGATATGCACCTACAGTCATATTTTCCATAGCCAGGCCATACAACTTTTTCCCAGTGTTCTTCTTTAGCCCTACTATCCCACAAGCATATGAAACAATGGTACTTAGTATATCCGCTCTGCTGCCCAAGTAAGATGTTGACCATTTTCAAATAAAAAAACGCATTAACTATGACCACATGGTGTTCCTATTATATCTAAGCTTCGTGCAGATCTTCTTATATTTTCAATATTCTCTTTCCAGTCGTTTGTTGATGATCTATTGGATTTAATCTAACGATGTATAACTATTTTGCCATGTGATCAATTAAAACAGACAACTTCAAAGTTCATCGTTGAACTACTATCCATAAAACAATCTACTTCTCAATTTACTTACTGGTCTACGAGTATTTTACGGTCCCTATTTTGGTATGAAGAGTACAGGTGTGTTCCTACAGTTATACTAGGTCTTCTTCTCAATGAAATAAGAAGAAGTAACTACCTCTCATCGTGTCCGAGAAAAAAGTTATTTTACCATTCGCCTTGAGACAGTTCTTAATATACTTAAATCTTAAGATTGCTAAAAAGCCCTCATGACTCTTCTCTCGGAGAGAAATTATAACTGTATGAATATGATCCAGTATAATAATACTTTCTTCCTGGAAGAGAACTGTCGCTGTGTAGATAAAGTAACTTTTCTCGAATATACTACAACTATCTACAAGCCAAGAAGCCACACAAATCCTAATATCATTTCTTCATCAGCAATCAGTCTGTTAATTTACTTAGATGTAGTGTATCACTGGATGAGGACATCGTCGGATACTGTGGTATAGGTCGCATTGGCTGACTCTCCAAATTCTCCAGGCATACTAAATTTACGTGTTTGTGTAACGGTTTAGATACCCTTCATCTCAATACAAACATAAAACTAACACTTCACTATAATTGTAGTGATTCCAGTTTGAGTTCCCATACCATAGGCACATCCAGGAAAAATAGAAGAACTTACTCCTAAGGTTATCAAGAAGGATTAAAAAGTATATGCAAAACTCGCTAGGGAATGCCAATGCACGAATCAATCTTTATTATTTAAGGATAACCCGATAATAGCAACTTTAGAACAAATGAAATGTGAAATTGAAGATCAGTCAAAGAAAGCTACCTTAATTCTAAATAATACTTAAGCGCAATCTTTTTCTGGTTTCACTTTTTTGTTTTAAACGCGACTATTAAGCTTTAACATACAATCTTTCAAAACGATTGCAGACACGTGTTATTGACTTGGTGAATGCATATAATGAAGTGAATTTAGTTAAAAACTAAAACTTGAAGCCATCAGAGAAAAATGCAACATTAAAATATTCCTCACAATTTTTTTGAGAATGATGTAGGCGCATTGATCCTGAGGAGATAATTGAAAAATTGCTGTATAAGAAATTTCACAAATTTCAAAAAATACAGACCCAACACCCCTCTTTCCAACCCACAGACTTATTTACGCACATCCATTTCTTGAACCATTATTAAATGATTTAATATCAGCATTAGGAGAGATGTATTTAAATCATAAAAAGAAATTATATCTTCCTTGCACTCATGTCACACCGTAAAGCGTGTAATGTGCATATAGAAGATTAAAGACTTACCTTTACGAGAAATATGTCGAAAGCCCAATTGAGTATTTAGCTAAAAATAGAATGGATTTACGAAGTTTAAAATGGAGCTCTCT
>JABUQX010027352.1:25000-66860 GCA_015478945.1 Trachelipus rathkii | reverse complement strand
CCATTCTTTTATAAGACGAGCTTAGAAAACCAGCGGATTCTTCCACCATCCAACTAAGTTTTCTGCTTGGAGCAACGTTACTGTTGAATCAGCTATTACCAAGTCAGCAGGGTCCCATACAGTGAGTGAAATAAGATCTTCATTTCCTTTTTGAACCTGAAGCGACATATGAGGAGACGAGCGTATTAAATATCCAATGCATTCATTTTCTCCGACCATTGTAAATTAACTATCTAAACCCTCACTCGTCAAATGAACAAGCTATAATAATTATCTATACATCTGCAATGCACAATTGAAGAACTAACCATTCTTCGAAGTGTTAATATATTAATAGCTATCGAACAAAAGTATTCACAATCCAAATGAAATCATTCAAATAACTCCCAGTATGATTTTAATTACAGTCGTTCACTAATATCTTTTCATTGAAAACATAGCGTCGACGCAAATCGCCCAACTAGGTCCGTAAAGTATATACACTACAACTTGAGTCCCAAATCTAAAAACTACTATGAATCGAAACCCCAGGCGAAGATTATAATAAAGCCTAAGACTATCAGTACAAAAATTCTGAATTTTCATGAAATCCTCACAATAAGATATCAATCTTCAGATAATCGAACTACCTAAAAAATTAATTATAAGACACATTCGCTAACACCTGAGAATCCAAGAAGCTCTATCTATAGCTCGCGAAAGAAAATGTCCAAAACAAAAAGCCTCGTCCAGTCGGTCTTTTAATTAACTTTCCGCTTTCTGATATGATTTTGTAAAATACCATCATAATTTGCAACTCAACATGACCAGTTCGAGAATATTACCATAATTATCTGTCTTATATGTCAAGGTATATTAAAAAACCCTCTTCTGTTAGCCCCTCTGTACGCTAATGCCATTTTTTCCCAATAACAAAAAACTATAACAATTTTAAATGTTGAACAACCAAACTTTTGGTGTGAACTTCTCTTTCTCGCTGGTTGGTTTGGTTAATAGTCAGAAGAATGAAATATCATGACCTTTTTGGCTTTGAAAAACTACCTTCGCTGCGAGTTGATGATAACGAGAGTCTTCGTGAATTTCAACAGATTTATAAATATGCATATTAGAAGAGTCTTAGGAGAAGAGTCATGCCCAGTAATAAATGTAGAATCTCTATTATCTTTACCTCCAAAAGCCATACAACTAGAGCAGTACACTCTGTTGAGCCGAATCGTAATATTATAATCCATTTTCTGTGAATTTTAAACCAAAATTCCAGGCATACATAGTACAACAACATAGATTTAACTCTTTATTTTAAAGTGATACCTGAAACTATAGTTAATATCGTAATAAAAAGTTTTGAAGGGTCAAATGGCAAAATTTAGCTCCTTTTCCTTCACTTACTTGAATAAGGTGCTTCTTCATAAAAGCTTTTTAATTGCCAATTGGGTCATTTTTCGTTGTGCAGATTGAAACCATCCAAGCGTGCGTAGTCAAGCATTTTTGAGCAGCATCAGGCTCCACATGGTGGTTTCTTCATCATCATTTTCTTGTTGTCAGAATGTATTAGTTCTATGAATCACTGCAAGAAGAAGCCGACGGTATCTGAATTCAAAATTAAAGGACAGAGATCTAATAGTTGGCTAAATTCAAGCAGCCTAAGTTCTTCCCTCTCATATACTTCTACAAGACGAAAGTGCCAGGAGAGACTCAATTGAGGAGGCTGAAATTCGATCTTCAGTTTCTGAAAATAAATGTATTCACTGTACTGCGAGTGTACGATATATTGTAGCAAATTTCTTAAAAGTAATACAGTAAAATGGACGGCGGGCATACGAAAGCGAAGCGTTGATGGAGTTTTGAGAATGATTGGAATATATATATATAATATAATATATATATAATATTATTATAATATAGATATATATATATATATATTATATATATATAATATAATATATATAATATTATATAATAGATATAATATATATATATATATATTAGGCAGACTGGCCATTGCGGAAAATTTAAATTGAGAATGAATTATATATAATAAATAAAATAAAAAATATAATTATAAATAATAATAATAATAATAATAATTAATAATAATAAATAATAATAATAATAAAATGAGGAATGAATAACACATAAACGTGAATGAGCTAATAAACTAATTCGACTACTTGTATTTAAAAAATCATTATTGTCTCTCAAGGCTACTTGCGACTGAGAAAGGTGGAACTAGTGAACCCAGTATTTATTAAAAACAATTTGGAAATTTTTCAGCGTCTAAAGATTTTCTTTTCTTTTCGTAGTGTCACTTTGGTACACACGATTCATGTTGACACAACTGTTACACTGCACACAACTGTTACAACCCTAATACGAGACTGAACGAGTGAGCGTCGCGAAAAAAAAGTAGTTAGCTACCATAATAAAACACCAAACTGGCAACTGCTTAAAATAAATCCAAAATGATGTAACTTAATTATAAATTAGTTAATCCATTTTTGGAGAGCCTCTCGCCCCATTGGGCTGGGTGCCTCGGCAATCGCCGACCAGCCGACCTTGCCAGTCCGGGCTTATTATATATAGTATATATATATATATATATATATATAATATATATTGTATATATAAAAAAATATTAAATACTGAGAAAATAAATATTAATAATAACTATAATCATTTATTATATTATTTATTACTATTATATAATATATATATATATATATATAAAAATCTATATATATATAATATATATATACTTATGAGAAATAAATCAACGATATAAGCTATAAGGATTGATGGAAAGGAGACGACACCTAAATAAAAATGCCCAAGTGCCGAACTTCTTCTCCTTACCACACTCGTGACCAAGTTTATTCCTTATTTAGAGTGAATGATAGCACCAAAATAATTATTACTAGATTTACATTCAAATCAATAAGAGTAGAAGAGAGAGAGAAGAGAAGAGAGATAGTGAAGAGAGATAAAGAGAGAAGTAAGAGTAATGAGTAGAGAGAAGATATATGAATTATAGATTTCAGAGAAAGATATATAAAGAGGTGAAGAAGAGAAGAGTAAGAGATACTATCTCTTGACCTATCCTCGCAAATGGAATTTTAGAATCTACATGGACGCATTCTATTATTGACCTTCTTACGGGACAGTGCCACAAGTTAGCGCACAGCCCAATTCGATATAAAACTTTTGCACTTGCAACTACTATTTATAACGTATAACAACAAGCCCACAACTGGCTTGTGAGTCTCTTCTTCAATATGTAAGGTAAAATGTACAAAAGCGGACATAGTGCACACATATAATTAGTTATCACCTAACATAAGAACATATGTACAATGACCACTACATGCACGCCACACAACACACACACACTACAAACAACACCGAGCATACATCGACACAATCACACCATCACATACTTACTACACAATTTATTAATTATTATATAATTGAATTATATTATTAATTATATTTATATATGGACTATATATCGATTATCATTAATGATTTATGTGATGGTTATGTGATGAGTGATAGTGTGAGTTGAATTATATATTATTATAATATTAATTATATTATTATTATATAATTATATTCATTATATTATTAGATATTATTATTAATATATTATTATATATAATATATATATAAGTAATATATATATATATATATATAAATATATTACATATATATATATAAATATATATTATATAATATATAAATAATATAAATATATAATATATATATATATATATATATATATAAATATATATATATATATATATATATTATATATATATAACATGCTTCCGCCAGTCAGTAAAGTTTAAAATAATTAGCTATATTAAAAGGAAAGTGACCTTCTGAGATAGGAAAGAGTTGAGTCCAGTCTGTGAGAGCAGAAAAATAACTAGACCCCCTCCCTTCCAAAGAGAGCATTTTCGCTGGAACCAAGCCGCAAAAGAAAATATACTCAAAAAAAACAATAAAAATCGAGTTATGTATTCATTATTATTATTATTTAGTAAATATGAATTAATTAAAGATTTCTATTTGATATGTAATTTCGTTCAAAAAACCTACTTCAACATGCATTTATCGTTTGTATTATTATAGTGTAAGTATGATATATATTAATGCTATTCTAGAATGGATTAAATTTCAATCCTGAAGTAAGAGTAATGTGAGATCGTGTTTGTGATGTGATATTAGTTTATTATTATATTATATATAGTCATAATACTAGAAGATAATAACTATGGATAATATTAAAATAAATTTGCAGAGCAGGCATATAGAAGAAATTATAGAGCTTTATAATTATATTAGTTATTGTAATATGATTGAGTAAAAACAGCATTATTGATTATTCATGATCCTACATATAAAAATGTAAGATAAAGATCGGAACAAGTTTCTCCATGCCACCCTCATAAATTTAATTATTTTACTATTGAATTAAAATGAGTATACTAATAAAATAGGGATTTGTCATAAAGTAAGTGAATATGATATAATATAAAGCGCCAATATGAATCAATATATATGTAAATAAGAAAATAGAAGATATTGTATGGCAGAATCTTTGAAGATCGAAATATGTTATATAGAGGATAATGAATTATAACAATACCTCTCTATAGTTGTTTAACTTCTATACTATTAAAGATCAGAAGATATATAACAGATAGAATAAAGAGATATAGTAATAGATATAATAAGAGAGTAAGATGAGATAGTAGAGAATGAGTATAAAGATAAGAGTAGTAAGAGATATAGAGAGAAGAGAGATAAGAGATAATGATAAAGGATATACTTTAAAATTAAGTATTATGAAGTTAAATCTTTAGTGAGGAAAATCATCTATGAGAAAGCTTCGATAAGTCTAACACTACTCATAAAGAATTCACCGAAACTCAATAGAGGCGGTAGCTATAAACATCACAAAAAGAAAACAAGAAGTTAAATCTATGAGGCGAGAGAAACAGATTTTAATTATAGATTCAAGATATTATATATTTTCAAAACCTCCTTGTTATAGAGTAAGATAAAACATTGGAAGGAGTAGATGATAATTAACTATAAGTTTATAGATATAGTTATATATTATACGAGACGGTAGTCGCGTAGAGTGTAGGAGGGCCCAGGTTACGAGACCAATGGCCAACGCCCACCGCAGGATATTCCTATGATAGAATGAACACTAAAAAGAAGTTAGAAATATAAGAGCAAATAGAAGAGAAGTATATTAAATAATATGATAAGAGAGTGAGGCAGAGGGCAAAAACTACTCGGATAAAATCAACAATTCTGAGTCGCAGGCAAGGATAAACAAATCTACATTAAGTACCATTATAGTTAAAACTAAACTTAAGAGCTACATACAAAGTGAAAATAGATCCAAAAATACAGACCCAACAATCCTTCTTCCAACCCACAGATTTAATATGCACATTATCATTTTTAATAATAAGATTTATATGAATGATTTAAATATATCAAGCATTAGGAAGAAGAATAGGTTTTATTTAAATCATAAAGAAATTATATTGCATCCTATTGCAAGTTTGTATCTATATACTCGAATACAGGTGTAATGTACTATATGAAAAGATAAAAATATTGTATGTAACATTATCACAAGGAATAAGATTATCGAGAATATAATAATACACTAATGAAGAATATTATTAAGTAAAAGCAGATATGGGATTTTATATAGAAGTTGATAAAATGGTCAATTATTCACCAGGCACCAGTTCGTCCAAAAAACAGCAAGAGACGGTTATATTAGATATATAAGTTACGATTTCCGTTCGTTCTGAATGTTTTACGGACTACACTTTCCAAATATTTACATCGTGTTTGCAAATACTGGCATTTTACCCGTGTTACTCGCTACAGTAGAAAGAAGCTTTTCAACATTTAAGACTTCTGCAAATCAAGTATTCTCTACATTATTTATATATCTTATTGAAGATAAAATATAAGTTACTTCATTTAGCGATTTCCTCGTTCTCTATGTCTGAGCTATACTATACACAATGAATTTCTGAAGAATGAATAAAAACACGTAGCAGGAATCAAAATATGTATCTCGATCGACTTATTGTATACATAAATCTCTATTAACCCCACAGTTATCGTAATTAAATAATTTATATCAGAGTTAATATGAAATATCGCTGAAATGTTACGACACTAACAGATATATAACTATCTAAAATATTTAATCTATACTCTATGTATATTCATTCTCATACAAAGCAATTATCAATAATATATTGCACACTAAACATAATAAATAAAAAAAATAATAATTATCATTATCGAAAAAGATACATAGCTCTACGTACAGAGACAAAATACCTATATATATACATATTTGGATAAGCATATAAAGCTTATGATTTACAATAAATGTGATCAAAAATAAAAAAAAAAAAAAATACATTAAAAATATAAAAATATTATAGTGGAGCTGCGAGCCCGACGGGCGGACAGAGGCGGGACGTTTTTTCCCTACCCTGCGTAGGGAGGCGGAGAAAACCCCCGCGACACCATATTGTATATATATATAATATATATATATATATATATATATATATATATATATATATATATATATATATTTATATATAAAGATATATATATATATATTTTAATTATATAATATATATATAAGAAAACGATTTTTGTCTGGGCCCCCCCCGAAAAAATTTCTGGATACGCCACTATAATATATTATATAATATAGTATATATATATATGTATATATATATATATATATATAATATATATACATATATATATATATATATAGAATATATATATATATATATATATATATACATATATATATATATATTATAATATTAATATATATATATATATAATATATATATATATATATATATATTATATATATATATATATATATATATATGTATATATATATAATATATAATAATATATAATATATAATTATATATATATAATATATAATATATATATATATATTAATATATATATAATATATATAATATATATATAGGGAGGCAAGTGGACCATATGGCGTCAGCTAAACTCATATTCGGCACTCTTCATCAGGCGGCGTAAAGGTACAGGATACTGAAACAAGTATTCACATGATTGAACCTGTTTTGTTAAGTGCATAGCGTTCATTTTAGAACCATAAACTGCATTCAATAGTTTTCTTTTGCATTTCGCTTCCTTTTCATTCTGTGAGATTTAAATTCTAAATGTTTTATTTTGTCCTTTTATTTTTAAACTCAAACTTTCATTTATTTATATTTTAAAAACTTTATTATGTAAGAGGTTATCTTATACATCAAAGCATTCGTCTCGGGATCAGTCTACACCTCCAGGTCCCCAAAATATTTGTGTCTTATGAGCCGCAGATGACGATCTTAGTCGTCGAATACGTATATCAGCCTCTATAAAAGAGGGCGAGAAGATCATCACCTTTGATATAGTATTAAGAACATGTTCTCTTTGAACTTTCTCAGGTAACGGATTCTGAACCGAGTCAGGTGATTTTTTATTCACACCAATGATCGAGCAATTTCAGCCACTTAAATCTTCGGTACAATCTTGCACTTCGTTCCGTAAACCCCAAAATCCTCTTGGATTTTTAAAAATTGTCGCATGCTTGAGCATGAATCAATTTGCTCAAGTTTTGTTATAATTTTAATAATTATAGGAATTTTCAAATAAATGATATTCATAATTTTAGAGAACGAGGTCATAACTAATATGCATTACTTTAGAAAGAAAAATTATTGAGACGGTATAGTCAATGAAAGCTTGCAATGCTATGCCCTACCTTCATCAACCTTACCATTTAAATTTAGTTTCCCAATTAGATTTGATACTTCTTTAATATAAAAATTACCATTTCAAACGAAAGTCTTTTGCAAACTTCCATATTCTACTACATTACCGCATTTTGGAAACGAGAATTCTTGCAACGTTTATAATTACCACGTTGAAATTTACTTTTGAAGTGATCGCTAATAAATAGAAATAAAAAAAGAATTTGAAAGACTAACATCCGAAGTCATATCAAGGAAGGTTTCAAATACATCAGTTATCACATTGGAAAGTTCATTTTACTTCTATTTGGATATAGCATATATTTATTTATTTTCATTTTCCATTACATTAGATGGTTAAAGATGAATTTATTCGTTGTATTTGTAGGATTGCAGAAACTAACAACAAAAGTACGGAGAAATGCCAAGAGATTTGCAAAATGAAATTTATAAATGGGCTCTCGAATGTAAGTGAAAGGTTTCAATTAATATATTAATATATATATATATATATATATATATATAATAGATATAATATTATTATATTATATAATATATAAGATATATATATATATATATAGTAATATATATATATATATAATATATATATTATATATATATATAATATATAATAATACTATTATTATAATATAATATTTAATTTATATATAATATATAAAGCATATATATATATATTATATATATGGCTATAGAAATAAATCTAATAACACACCTATTTTTAATGGACAATAATACCTTTACACCCAATACTGATGACCATATCAACCCAGGTCAAAAATATTTAAAATAATTATAAAATAATTTCACGTAATTACATAAATAATAATGACGACAATAATAATAATAATAATAATAATATATTAAATAATTATAATAATAATTAATATAATAAATAATAATAATAATTAATAATTAATAATAATTAAAATAATTTAATAAAATTATGAATGAAGTCATTAAATTGACAATTATAGCAGTAATTGACAGAACTATAGTTAAGACCCCATAATATCTTTTCGCATGGAGAATGCGCTTCGAAATCACGAATATTCATTACTATATCAGAGACAGAAAGATACCGCTTTAATATAACGACATCATATAATTAATTCTATGATATATATATCTGAATTATTCTATACTAAGACACTAAGACACATAGAGAGTATAATGAATATATATTAATATCACTCTGAGAGATTATATAGGAATAAATAAATATAATTATATTCATTTAATCATTATATCTTTCAAATATAAACTATACAAGAATGGAAACTAATCAAATATATGAATATTAGTCAATGTGTAATATGAAATAGATATATTTTTTATTTTTTTATTATTATTGATTTTCTATAGTGAGACTAGATTTTAGAAAAATAACCATGTTCAACAATGAGATATACCTAATAAGTATAAAAGTGATTATATAAAGTGTATGAATATTAGCAGTTGAGGTAGGTAGTCCGTCGTAAAGACAACTACTGCGAGATAGTTAATCGACTGATAGCTAAAAAGTGATGAGCTTCACTGCGATAACAACATTTTATATCATTTATATGTGCATTTTTTACATTTTCTGAGGAAGAAGAGCGTATCAAAACACGTTTCAGATGGCTCATTCAGATCCAAGTACTATCATCTATCTATCAATCAGTAAATGAGTTTAACTATCTAAATACTCGTATCTAATTTGTTTCTTATCTATCATGTATCTAGCTATATCTTCAGTAATAATTCTCGACACTAATTGTTTTTAGCATCGCCGTGTATCCTATAAACATAGATGATCGCAATACACTATTTCTAATCTCAGTCCGTGTTCTATAACATATATAGAACGAATTCCCTCATGACCTTGTTATGGCGAGAGTATGTAAAAAAATCTATATCTAAATATTTGATGTGTTACTGTTATGATATACTAGTCTTGTACGTATAATTCTATTTTAAAGCTGCTCCTAATTTTAATTACAAGAGGGTTTTGGCTGTGAGTAAGTCGAAATCTCATATAATAGCAATCATACATCACTGTCCACCTTCTTAGTGCGTCATTTCATACTTATTATGATTCACTCACATACTAAATATATACTCATCACTAGTAATTCTTTTAATTAATTTTATCACTATTTACGTCTATTATTCAACAGAAGAAATATTATGATTACTCATCTCGCCATCTATGAATATATTATATATATTATATATCTATTATATATATATATATCTATATAATTAGTATTTTATAAATTATTTATTAAATTATGTCAGCCTCATAGTGCGGTTTGGCAGTGTTGTATTGTAAATTTATTTATTTAAATCTTATCTATTAACACTTTTCTTTCTTGCTAAAGGTGTAATATATATTTAATAGCAATTAAGTAATAGTATACTTATAAGTATTCACATGCATCTATGTTGAGTATATGTCAGTTCATTAGTGTAGCGCGTTGCTTAAATAAGTATATTCATTATAATTATTCCTTTACATTATATATTATTCATTTGATTATTTAGAGGTTAGTATTATTTTTACGGTAGAACTATAAAGTTAAAGATCAATGGAATTAATAGAGAATGAGATAATGTATTAAGGGAATTTACTGATGTTTTAATGTATATTGAAATATCTATAGTATGTTGTAAATCTTGACTTTACGGATATCAAGTAAAAATATAATTAAGCTGTACGTAATAAATAATGATATATTATAATTCTATATATTATTATCATGAGACTAGGTTTAAAATCCTTAATATAATATACAAAATGATTATCTATTCAGATGATTTGCTCTGACAATCAAATATAGTTGATATGTAAAATATAATCCAAGTACCAAGTGAACTATTTTATAGTCATGAGAGTCCCGAAGTTCTCATTATTGCATAATTCTCGATTGGCTGCCACCTAGAAATTCAGAGTAAGGGCATCATTATGGAAATAGAAAAAAATCAAAATCCTATGAAAAGCTGTTGACGTCAGTGGACTAGTATAATGAGAGAAAGTATATTTATAAAAAAAAGAGGTTCAGCACAACATTAATATCTGGAATGAGGAAATTTGTGGTATGTGTATCAGAAATCAGTCCTAGGTTTTCCTACAATCAATATCATTAACTCGTGATAAGATAGGTAACTAAGCTGAATATCTTAAGGTCAAGCGAGGTACGAATCAAGATAGGAAATGATGCGATGACTATGTAGTTGATTTCATATCACTATCCAGAATTTGCAGACAATATCTATCAATAAACGCGAGTAGCGGACCCTTCATCGAGCAGGAATAAGACATGAAGAATTCGACGAGCTGTTCAACGAAATATAGATTTAAACTATAATTATAAACAACAAAATAGGAATATAAAATACCTAGAGCGTAATGACAAAAATCGAGGAAGGACGACTCTTCCAGATTATTAGGGAAAAATTATATAAGGAGAGTATGATACTAATAGTTTATTGAGATACACGTTTGTTATCTTTCATCTGGTTTGTGTATCATAAATGAGAACAGAAATCGGATATGAAAGCTGAATAATAATATACATACCAATTAATAATCGGAATCAAGAGTACAAAGAACCGATCGAATTATTGAATAAGAAAAATGAGCTGTAAAAGACCATGTGTGAGGAACAATTACAATTCCTGTATAAGGTAGGTCCATTGAGTATCGAATGGTGTAACAAAAATAGTAGTTCACACGATAAGATTTAATTCCAAACAAGATGACAATATGTGCTTCTTCTTGCCTATATTGACTCTATCAAGTTAATTTGAGCGAGTCAAATTCTCGAGTCAAGTAATTTATCGAATTACTAATGTATATACATTAAGAAGTAATGATTGTGAATAGAAGCGGAATACTGACGAATGTAATATATTTCAATCATACTTTACTGTAATATTATTTTTTTAATAAATAAATTAGCTTTATTCTGCTCCGCCACCTGCTAAGATCTCTGCCGTTCACATTATTTATAAATCTAAAAAATATCCCGCTATCTGTATTGTATAAGCTAAGATATTACACGAGATTAGGACACATATTAAAGATTAGGAGATATATACCTAGAGAAAATGTTTCATTATCACAGATAAAAATTCTGTGAGAGCATTCTTGTCAAGTATTTTATAACAAAACTTATCAACCATTACTATCGTTATATATTTTAAAATTTCTGAATGTAAAAAAAGAATATAAGAAAATATATAGAGAAAAACTTAAACCAGAAGTACGAAAACAGGAGCCAGGATAAAGTTAATATAATTAATTATAGTTTATACGAGTTAAATAACATTTGGTGGCTCCAAAGTTTATATATACTAGCAAACATCGCAATGAGCAGCATATATGCTTATCTTTCTCCAATATCCCAAGAAATATTTCCACCAAGATATGCACTCTGATATATATAGTCTATTCTTTGGTCATAACAAAAATCTACAGAACAAGTTCATATCTATAATTGACCTACGGACTAAACGAATCTGAAGCACTGTAAATTTCTCATAGTGGAATAAGGACTCATGATAGTCTATCTTGCCGGGTTGGAACAGCTGAGCAACGGACGATTATCATATTGTATCTAGTCTAAGTCTAGCTGTAACACGACATCAGTACGAATTCCGCTCCAAGATAGATCATTTTATACGCGAAGAGTTAAGATATATACATGATCTTGGGTAATCAACATTAGGAGGGAATAATAATCATCAATGTCGAATGTAACAAAGGTACAGAACACATACTTAAGAGATTAATTATAAATTCAATCACTAGTCCCCTAAAATACTAGTTATCATAGGTATATTATAAGAATAGTAATAGATTTTAATAATTAACATTAGCAACATACTTATACGATTCACAATGACCACATCAAAAATCAATGAACAACATGTTCAACATTTCAATTATACACCTAGAGAACCAAAAACACTAGGAACAGTATAAATGTTTTCATATTTCTTCCTGAATTACTCATAGCACTAACTTACATAAGATTACTACTTACTCACTAATCTTAATTATTTAGCCTAGAACATCGAAGTTGTAAGCTCTATCTCAGTGTTATCCAGAGTAATGAGAACTCTGTGATTGATATTTCACAATATTTCGAAGTGAGAGGTGCAGAGAAGAGAACTTAAATAAGTATGAATATCTATATCTCCATAAATACCTTACTAAGTATATTAATATATAATATAAACTAAAAATTCAAACTACATTTCATCACATTTGAGTGACGTTGATACCTGATTTCTACCAGTTTGTTCGATATAAACTAGTAACTATATAAAAAAATGCAACTTGGCAATCAGCTTCATGGACACAGATAATCGACAATTGTAGCTACATATATATTATATATATATATATAATATTATAATTATAAAAATAATATATATATAATATATAATAATATTATTAATTATATTAATTATATATAATATAATAATATATAATAATATATATATATATATATAATATATATATATTATATATAGTATATTATATATGTATAATAATATAATATTATAAAATATTAATTAATAAATAAATGAATACACGATGAATATAATACTAGATAATATATATATATATAATTATTAATATAAATATATATTAATTAATAATAATATATATATAATATATATAATATAATATATTTATATATATATATAATATATATATAATAGATTATAATTAATATTATATATTATATATATAAATTATTATATATATAATATATATATATATATATATATATATATAGATATATATATAATACATATAATATATATAATATATAATAATTATTATATTATATATATATATATATTAAATAGTATAATATATATATAAATGCGCAAATTAATCTCATATCTATCTGACCCTTACGTACCACCGGTTTTGATGAATTACGAACATAACTTTTGACAATTTAAATCATAAAATATAATATAAACGCAATATTTAGTCATAAAGAACAAGAATTGTACAAAAAGTAGCTTCACACCTATAAATAAAATAATAATAAAGAGTTATTATAATATAATTCTTATAGGCTATATCCTCTCTTTCCCTAACGCCCGTCACTTTATTTAATATAGTACTCGAGCGATGATGAAAACTGAATAACATAACTAGATTACTAAAATCACTTTATACCAAATCATATATAAAATTATTCACTTTCTCATCGTTTATATAAAAAAAAACAACGCAGCAATTATATAATTATGTATATAGATAATAAAATAATATGTAAAAATAGTTCAAGCTCTCTCTATAAACTATGTCTATTTTTCGCCGTTCTACATTTTGTTTGATAACGTATTCAGGAAGAAAAAATATTTGATTTCAATCATTTTTCATATAGAAATGAGATAATTAGAATATGAGCCATAAGTATATTATAGCTTATATATATATATTATATATTATAATAGAGAATATATATATATTATTATTATAGTATAGTATATATATATATTATATTATTAATATATATATATATTATATATAATAAAAAATAGTAAGGGATTATATATGATATCATTAATTCACTTATTTCCTCCCCCACTTAAATAGGAACAAACTATACAGTTTCCTGAAACTATTAGGACTTACATATCTACCTTGTTATATTATATAATGAGGATAACAAAGGACAGTAGATGATTTACGTAGAGACGTATAGAAAGCGCTATTATATATTTATAGTATAAATCATATTCAGGCTGGGTTCAAGTACATTTTTTCAAAGTTAAAGTACAAGTACTCTAGAAATTGTCAAAGTACAAGTACAAGTACATCTAGAATTGTACAAGTTAGCATAGGTAATCTAAGGGACTTAATGGAAGAAAGTACAAGGAGATAACACAAAAATAAACTCACAGATATAAAACACATCACCAAATTAACTACGAAGAGAATGTTATGATAAATAGTTTGTATTACATTTGCATAGGATTCTTTTTCAACCATGAGCCTTGCGTAACCGTATATCACACCTATCATTTGAAATATCTTAATCCCAAATTGTATATAATTTATAAAATAAATAAAATTAAATTCACCGAGTTATGAAATGGTGAAGCTTTCAGATATTTATTGAGAATTGATAGAATTTATGGTTAAATTTAAATCAACTCCAATAAAGCAGAAGTAAGTGAATGATCTACTAAAAATATTAAAAATGTTTATCCTACAAACTCTGTTTTGATTTAGATTTTAATAAATAAGTTAGATTAACAAATTATTTTACAAGTTGTTGTCTTGTTGTTTCAAGTTCTAAGCATTGTTTCTAGTATGTTATAATTAATAGGAAAAACTTCTTACATTTAGAAAGTTTCTTAGGTCTTCTATTATTGGACGTTCAAATTCGATTTACTTATAAGGAACGTTATTCGGTGTTTTCATATATTATTTCTTTTTACGTTCGAAAAATAAGTAAGGTTATAAGTTTTGTTAAGTATACACAGATTTTCTGTGTATACTTAGCAAAACTTATAATAACCTAAACTTAATGAGTTCTAAACCGAATTTAAAGAAAAAATCAGTAGAGGGAATTTATTTATATATGAGAGAGATTTAGCAGGGGGACGAAAGATATTTAAAAAAAAAACGATTATTGGAAAAATATATACATTTCGTCAGATTACGTTAATCTCAACTATTACCGAATACATTATTAATTAATACTTTTATGACAAAATTAACCTCATTCCTAGAAGTCTTAGGAAGAAGAAGAACAAAGATCACTAACTCTGTTATTTACTCGTGTGACACTACTATTCCATTCCCATCCAATACCTACTTTAGGTGAAATTCCACACATTACCCACTTTCTTCCAATCTCGTTCAATCTCTGAATCGATTATTAATTGGTATGATATAACCTATATCATTTGTTCCCATATGAACAAGTAAACCACGTACTCATAACTATTAGATACATCATTAATTATTCTATAAACTAAATCATTACACCAGGTTAACCAGTGTAATATATTCTTATTCGTTTCCTCTCATCTTTGCAGAAGGTCCTATCTAGACATCTTATCTTAGAATCACTAAACAGCAACGCATCATTTCCTTCTGGGATTCGAAACTGCTTGACCCTAATTCTTAAAACCATCTCAATCACGAATATATTGCTGCAAACCAGTGGCTGACTGTCACTCCTGATCCATCACATTTTAATGTTTCTAACTTCCTTCAACTGCAGAGTCAACACTTGCTAGGCCATTTTATATCCCTAACCTACTTCCTAGGTGGCACACACTAGTAAAAAAAACTCGCACTCTTTTTAACACTGGTCACTTTACTCGGTTTATTCACCAATCCACTTTGTCTTGTCACCTCACTCTGAAAAGATACATTTGCATTCATATAAGATTTTACACTAGTCTCATGATACATATAGAATAATCATTTATACGTCCAGCTATTATTTTTACTTGATATCCCGAAAGCATCACACTAGATATTCATATCATAAAATCAGTAATTCCACTATCATTCTTCCTTAATTCCATGTCATTCTAGTTCTACAGAAAAATATATAACCCTAAATAAATCATGAAAATATATACAAAGATTATCATAATTAGCACCTATCAAATAATTATTTTTGTTGAGTTGCTCAATACGTCATAATTTAGAAATTGAGTTAATTTATATACTTATATTGAAATAAAGGATTGCTTGAGAATATATTTAACAAATATATACACCAGTACATACGACTCAGCTATATACCGCGATAAAAAATGTTATCACTCTAAAATATATTGTATTACCAGTTGAGCAAGAAGAAGTAGAGAGAATCAATCATGAGAATCAAGGAGGCATGAAATATTGATAGAATAATAAATCTACGATTATTTCCATCATATATAATAAGATATATTTTTATAATTATATTAAATTATATTCACATATCACTAAATATTAATAAACATATATATTTAATAATTCATTATATAATATAAATAACATTTTTAATTAATGTTAATATTATTTTCATACACTAAATACTGCTTATACATCACACCTATTATAATCGTTTTCCGAGAGTCGATATAGAGTAAAGTACGACGTTCATAAGTTTAGTCTCTCTATGTTAGGCGAAGCCAACGAAATTGAAGTGAATATCGATTAATCACGTCAAATTCCATAACGTATACGATATAATATATACTATAAGAAGGTTGAACCTAAGTGCTAAAACGAGAGTTTTGTTTACACGCTAAATTGTGAAATAAAGGTACCATGCTCGAGAATACGATTATAAAACTTACGCGCACTGCCGAAACACACCCTTCACACTCGTCGGTCGAGATCTATGCATTATATGAATATACCTCAACTGAGTTGAAAAATTGAGCTTATTTTTTTGAGTAGTTAAACTTTTCACAAGAAATAGACTGGTGTTGGTGGGTATCGAGATCCTTAAAGCTTTCTGTTGTAGCACATCCGGTTATAATATATCCACTGAGAACTACAGTTTTTGAAAGATAAAGAATTTGTGTTTAACTACAGAGAGATACCGTTGATCGAAGAATCAGCCGTCAAAATGTCCAAACGGAGACTCTGAGTGAGGAAAGATTAACACGTCCGCAAATAATAGGGTTATTGCGTGAAGTATAGTGAAGTGCTCAGCCTCTAAATAAATACACCCCGTAGTCCTATAAAACAAAATACCAGTATGGAGACGAAGCAGAGAGAGAGAGGAGAGAAGAGAGGAGAGAGAAGAGAGAGAGAGAGAGAGAGGAGGAGAGAGAAGAGAGAGAGCGGAGAAAAGATTGAATGTTTTTAGTGACATGACCTAATTAGCTTTTGTTTCCGTTTTTTCAGAACCGTCTAGTGTTGACGTATAAGAAAAAGGCCGCTACTTCACGAGCAAGATAGGTAATCGGCTTTTTGATCCACTGAAGGAATCCTTATTTTGCAACAAGGTATTGAATTTCCACGTTAAGTGTCAGTTATAAAAACGATCAAGACACAAGTTATGGGTCCTCTCACCGTCCTTAGAAAGCCGTCCGTTGTTCCCCTGTCGTGCTAAGCAACTTCAGTATTATATTCTTCATTTATTTATCGATACACAGGGGCTTATCTCTTAAATAAACGTAAGTTCTTCAGACGATTATTGGTCTGGAACTTTTAATAGATTTTAAGGTAACTCTTAAATCACATACAACTTTTTATTGTCGACTCCTGATTTCCTTTCCTCATTAAGGTCTTCACACGTATTATTAAAGTGAAAACCTCATTAACAACTACTTTTATTCTCTTTTTTCATATTTTGAGTCGTTTGGTATCGCAGGAATGAAGCAGTAATAAATAGCGTACGTACAAACGTGTCGCATAGGCCCCACTGGTTGTTTGCAATCGGCACACGAGCGATCGTACGGCTTATTAATACGTTCTTCGCGCGCGATGAACATTAGATTATCTACGAGCTCTGTCTCCCTTCTTGAATCAGGACTGTAAGGATCACTTTCCGGCTATGAAGTAGATTATTCCGGGGAGCATGAGACCTATTCCATGACGCGAGGGGTGAAGAGCGAAATCAGATATAAGAATATTTTCCTATCCTGTGTGGTATAGTCCCTCGGTCCTGTTCTCATTATTCACAACTAAGCATTTTTAAACAGAAAACATGTTTTCGCAAGTCCCTTCTTCTTTAAATTCACTATCACATTATATTACATAATTTTATTTGAAGGAACTCTTTCACTGTTATTATAATTCCAATGTCCTTTCTTAGCAAAAAAAGCCAAGCTTCAGCACAGTGTTCTCTGGAACCTTGTTATTAGGAACAGTTATCCAGTTCGAGTCAAGACCGATCTTTTTTGCTCCTTGAGAGAGGGCCAAAGTCGATTAGGTATCAAGAAAACGGCACTAGTAGAGATCGTCCCTCATCCGAAAAAAATAACAAGAACCGCCGATCCCGGGATCATGGGAGTTCGGGGTGTCGTAAAAAGCACCTACGTTAAGTATTAATCTATCTACTCGACCTTCATACTATTATGAGTAGTTCACCTGTCGCCATAATCCATACGTACCTAATCACATGTACGCATTCGTTTTCCGCCACTTGCGGCGCGCGCCCTTATGTTTCTAATTAAAAAGTCCCCGTAAGCACTCGAAAACTTAACGCTAAGGAACGTAATGGCTGGGAGGTAAAACCTGTCACTGGTGATCGTTTTTTTATTTCAGCTCTTTTCGTCTGATAGTAGAAAAAGGCGTTATTTTCCTGAGGGCGAATGAGCAAATTGAAAGGATCTTTGAGTCTATACTCGTTTCGTTCCAAGAAACGTACGTATATACCCTCTACACCGCCTCGCGGGTGGCGCTGATTTCCTCGAATATCTAACCACATCGGTCCGGATTTTGCAACTCTCGCCACGCGAGAGTTAAAAACTATTTTACCGCAATTTTCATAGTACTCGAATGGCTCGTTTCGCGAAAAAGAAGACCTAAACGTTAGTCGCTCAGCGTATTTCCGTGTGAGAAACTGAGCTAACTAAATCATGTGAAAACCTTTGAGCTTGATGAGGTTAAACTCGTTCAAGAATTAATCAAGACTTTTTTAGAGGGTCTTCTAGCTGGAGTAATCATCGAGAGGAATGCATCCTCCTCTTGACACAATCACTGAACGTCCCCCGTAAGTAGACAGGTGACCCGTGACTTGTAATGTTTATCTCTCGAAAATACGAAAGTCGTGTCTAAGTGAATTTTCGCGTGAGCGCGGCTGAATGGGGCTCTACCGCTGATTTTTTTTTTCTTGAATTTTTCTTACTTTTTTCTTTTTATTTACATTTTTTCTCGTTAGGTGTATTTTCTCAGCGGAGATCTTGCCATAGAGTTAGTAGGAGCTGGTATTGCAACAACGAAAAAGTAGAACTTCTCCGCGTCTACAAAGAAGGTCATGCGGCACCGCAAGGGGTTGGACTGATTACCGCGGCTCACACTAGAGAGAATTTACGGATCACCGAGATGCGGTTCCATCGGTACGTGAGTTGTCCCGTCCCCCACTCGACGAATATCGGTAATTCTCTCGTGTCTATGGTTCGGCTTTATTGGGCTGCATCTCTCAGTTGGTGCTCACAATCAAAAAATCTCTCTCCCTGGTCCTCCGTTTTGTTTCTTCGCGAACAGTCTCCGAAACTAACGGAAAGTTCTTTTCTGCGTGAAACAAATGACACTAGACATTTGGTTTAAGGTTACCTTCTCAAAGCTCGAGTCGCTATCTCGATTTTCATCGAAAACATTGGTTCGACATTCTTCTTCGACCAGCTTATAATCAAAAGCTATCTGAACTCCCCTTTAAGTATATATTCGTGATATAGGGCTTTAACGAGTTGTAGATAAGTAAGTTTTAATCGCGAACTCACGCGATAACAAGAAGGATACTGTCACCCTTCGTTGCCTTCTCGCAATAGTTGATATAATAATGCCGACGGACTTACTTCAATCTGCTGACGTGGAAACTTGCGATGACTAAGAAAAAAATATAATTAATTCAACCCGAATTGACTACCAAATTTGGAGTTAGCTCGTGAACCATTTCCAAAGCCGCGGCGGCGTGGTCTGAATAACTTCGGTCGTCTGTAGAAACATATGTTACAGGGAAAACGAATACATTAAAAATACACGTATTTTTCCTAAACAGCTGCGCACAGCGACAAAGTCTTGCTCTTCGCCAACCCATGGGTCTTGTGACGCCAAGCGCGCCAGAATTTTCACCAAATTTAATATCGAAATCTAATAATGGTTTCATAGCTTCTCTTTGGAGCGGCGGTGGTTGATAAATTGATGTTAGTAGATGGATGTCTTAAGTTAATGTCAGAGCGCGTGAGGGTGGTGGTGTGAAGAAAGAAATGAATGAATAACCAAAAAAATACTTTTGATAAAAATTGACTTTATTTAAATTTTTACATTTCATTATATTTATATCCTATAACATCTCCCGAGCAAAATTATATTTAAACTCAAACAAATGAAAAATATAAAAACGATAGCTAATGTGATTTGTTCATCACTGTAGTAGTTCACCGCGCTTTTATCGTAATTATTCTCGTCGATAATCGACGGTTTTAAGTGATCGGATGTTGATGACTGATTATTTTTAGAGTCTTTTTTTCCTTCGCCGTTAGCATTTTTCTCGATCTTTGTTGAGAATAAATCGGCAGTGAAATTTGTTTTCGTTTTATTATTATTATTGTCACTACTACTATCGAGTGTTTCAACATTCGCTGACGAGTTCGAAACATTAGCGATTAGTCGGGTCACGTTTTCAAATTTAGTCGTAAATTTATCTCTTTCGTTTAAAAAATATGATTTTGTACTGAGTTTGCGTTTTTTCTCAATGACTAGAAGCGGATTATTATTGGACTCCGCCTCTCTAATACTCGGTTTCGTACCACTTTCGTTCAAAAGAGGGGTCTCGGCGTTGGAAATAGCGTCTTCGGTAGTCGATGATATAAATTTTTTATTTACTAGTTGTACTTGATATTTTTTTGATGTCGTTTGGAGCAAAAATCGCTGTTTATGATAATCTTATATTCATAACTATTTCTTTTGAGGAAATAAGAGATGTGAACTTATTATTATCCGACTGTCATTTTTCTTCTTGTGACCGAACTAATTTCCTCGCGCGCGGAGGGACGTGTGTAGTATATAAGGTTAATAACTACATATGGTATGCACGTGGTCTTACTCAAAAAGCTATATGAGATGAATATTCCCTACAGTATTTTTGGCAATCTGTATAATGTGTATTTTATATAAAAATTAATTTTTGTGTTATTTTGTATAAACACAATATAAAAATGAGTAGAATCTCACACCAAACTATGGCTCACCGTGGGTCAAATGTTAGAAACAATATGGCTCGTTATCAGCACAGGAGTTCCAGTAATAATAATATTCATCTTCTCGGTCTTGTTTTCTAGGTTTTCTTCTTATTTGCTTGAGTGCCTACTACGGGAGAATCTGAAATAAGAGAATAGTTGATTAAAAGTATAAATAGGAACTATTATTGGGATTTCCCGTATATGTTTAATACCTTATTTAGAAGAACTAGTTCCTCTTGTATTTAGAACTTAGTATTTTGCGCTTCGGACGCGCGTTTTCTGAGAGTTAAGATAGCGTATCGACAGGAGCTTCGTCTAACATTTATAAAAAATATCTCGAATATACAATCGTATTGTGATTTAGCTTGTAAATATAAAATCCGGAAAGAGTTTGGTTGTCACTTCATTAGAAAACGGCACACAAGTACAAAGAAAAATTCAAGTGAAATCTAAAGCTGTCAGTGATCCATATAAGAACTGCAGACCCAATTCTAAATACTTGGGTTTTTTATATCAATAAACTATTCTTTCTTTTTTTTAAAAAAAGAAAAAAGTTTGATATAAAAGAACAAGAAACAAATTTATTGGTAAGATTAAATGCTTATCTGAGAAAGATTTGTTCATGAATTCTGAAATGATTTGTACTTGTTATAAGATCATACTGCTACTCTCATTTTATGGAGCAGAATATTTTATAGGTGATTTCTGAGTTCGTAAATATCCTCTCAGAATTTATTTCTTTATAATTGATTATTGTTTATATGACACTCCTGAAAACGCGATGGCTAGTGTCACAATTGCGTCCGATTGGGTGTTCGAGCACGACCCCTCTGTAGAGAGAGTCGTTCTTAATATCGTACGATGTAATATATAGCGCATGAGAGCTCTTTGTTAACACGTCTGGGGTAATCGGTGACATGTTTGTTCATATTTATATAGGAGAACAGTTAGTGGTTTTTCGAATAATATACGAGTTGATATTTATTCACGCCAGTCTAGAGTTATATTTCATGCTGTTTAATAAACTCAAATTCAAATTGAAATTCTAGCCTGAAAACAAATTTTCGTGTAGAGTATTGATTTAATGATAAATATTATAAGAAAATCGATATTATATTGTTGGTGGTTTCTAATTTGTAACTTTAGAGGTAGTATCTGAAGAGAGCCATGGAATACACGAAATTAGGAGGTTTATTTCAATGTTTTCAAAAATAGACCACCGAGTTATATATAGGAGAGTGATTAGTCGTTTTATTAAAAATTGATCTGTGAGAAATCGCCAAAAAATATGGTTGTAGTAACAATAAGAGAAGCATTCTTCTGAGATGGATTTTCTCTTATCATAATATTATCTGTTACTCTTTAGGTTTCTCGTTTTATTTTATCAATTCCTTAAAAAAAAGTCTGTAAACGTACGCGCGCTGACGAGAAAATAAATAAATATATGTAAGTTACCTTTCTTTTCATTCTACGAGATCTCTTTCTTATTCCGATTCATTAGAGCATCTTATGCTATATCTATCTATCCTTATCTAATTACATATATCGAGCTACTATATATCTAGTCTATCTATCTATCTATTCTAAAGCATATCCGCTCTATAGGATTCTTATCTATTATCTTATCTATTCGTATCCTAGCTACTTTCGTATCTATCTATCTATCCTATCTATCTATCATCTAGCTATCTATCTATATCTATGACTACATCTTATATGACCAAACTATCTTAATATATTAATATATATATATATATAAGTATATTATTTATAGTATATATATATTATATATAAATATAATAATATATATAAATAGTATATATCTAGATTATATATAGATAATATTATATATATAGATAATATATATAGTATATTATTATATAATATAATATATACTATACTTATATTATATAAGTATATGTCACATATATAATAGTATATATACCTATATAAGTTACACATAGTATATATATAGAGAGTAGTAATAGTACTATCATGTAATATATATACACTAATATATATACTATTATATATATATACATACTAATTATATAATTAATACTAATATATAGTATTATTAGTATATATATATTATATATTAATCTGATAATATATATTCACTATATTATAGCTGAGCTAACTTATTATCTTATGTGAGCGAGAAAGATATATATTATTTATATATCCTAGGTCAATTAATTATTAGTAGTATACTTATCTATTTATATAAGAGTAATATATATTATTAATTGTTATTTAGGACATCTTAGTTATTATATTATATTTAATTATATAATACTATTATTAAATAGTTATATATATAAATTATAATATTATAGAGAGTATATATATATATATTATACTATCTATATGCGCTTATATATATATATACTATATTATACTATGTATACTACTATTATACGTATAGTATAATTATATATATTTATGTTATATTATTAGTAGTATTATATATATTATTATTTTATATAAAAATATATTAATATATATATATATATATAGTTGAAATGTGCCGAAGCAGTTTAGTCTAAGCGCCTAGTTTATTGTCAATTTACTCACTCATTCTTGACGTTTATTAAGATGTTTTCTTGTCACTTCATATGCGCGACTGTTAAGTTTATTTTTGGCGGAATAAACGTATACTCTCACACACAATAGTATCTTATCGTTGTGCTTTTCCGTGTTCTACCGCTGTCTCTGCTTTTCCACCCTTCTGGTGCTTGTCCCGCTTTCTGTGTTATGTTTCCAATCGTGATTTTATTTTCTCTTTTTGAGGCTGGGGCGGACTTGCTTGGTTATTATCAGTGAATAGTTTTGCTGCTCGTTGTCCCTGTTTATGACTTTCATTTCTTAATATTTTGTTTGCACTCATACTCTGACAAAGTCGGGTTGCACAGCACAATATTCAACAACCTATATATTTTCACCGCTAGTTATACACGCAAATGCACGGCAACTTTCCCTTACACATTCTATTACTTCTTCAATTTCTCTCTCACGCTCACTCACACTCATCTTTTTCGTTATCTTCACTCTCTTCAAGCGCGACGTGCATAATTTCTGTATTGAAGTTTTTACCAAATGCAGCGGCGCGCTCAACCCCGCGTTCATAAATAACTTCTACTCCTCACATCTCCTCCACTTATTCTCCGAAGTTTCGTTCTCTCAGTACACTCATCTTCTCTTTATCTAATCGCACTACTCTTATCTTTATCTATCTATACGTATCTAACTATGTCTTATGCTCATTCTTCTCTCTTCTAAATCATAATCTCTACTTGCTTTTATCTTCTACATATATTTGTCATACTCATATTTATTCGCTATCTACTTTTTTAAATAAAGCTTCTACAAGAAATCTCTTTCTGGTCTTCCTGAGTTTGCGGGTAAAAACAATTACTAACCTAGCCTAAGTTCGAGATTCACAGAGGAGAATAGATTATATAGCAATAAAGGGGCCCTCGCTATTTAGTATACTTTAAAGTCGAACATAACTTGTAATGGTAATATATATTCTTGGTGAATAAACGAACTAACACGTATACTTGTAAAACATTAAATTATATAAAAAATTAACTAATTATCATAGAATTATTCTCCACGTCAGTGCGGAAAAAATACTTTAACTGAGCAATAGAGTAAATTACCTCCTGCTTTATATATTTATAATTACGATATTCTAGTTTATTTTATTCACTCACCGCGTGAGCAATTAATTAAGAGGTGATCTGACTCGTATTAATCAGATAAGTCAGGAGTAAATATTCGAGTAATATAGAAAATAAAGAGTTGTTGATAAGGAATTTTAGATTCGAAAATATAATCATCTATAGAGGATTATTTATATTAATGTTGAGATTACGACGTTTTTTTATCTTCGAGCGCACTGTATTGTAATGTTTTACTATAATAGCAGGGAGGATTATAATTTATTCTTTTGTGAGTGCGACATCAATCAAAGTAATTATTTATTTAATTTATAACTATATACCAAATCTTTACTTGGTATCATTCACTTTAATTTCTCTCACTTTTTGATTTTAAAACATATGTAATCATACTTATCTCGTGAGCGCATCAGCCCTTCGCACACTCTCTCTCCACTCACGTTTATTAATACACATTTGTTTGATGCGTTCTAACGGATTCTTTAAAGATTTTATGAAAGAAAAAATGCGCCTTAAAAGTTATTCTGAGTGGATCTCTAGCAAATTCCAAGTTTCTCTCTATTAAAGTACAGTTATATTTCAAGAGAGTTACTCAGGTCGTAATCTAACTTTTCAAACACTATGTATTAATCCCCTTTTTTATTCAGAGAAGTGGACCGAACTCAGTCGAATATCGAGGTTAACCTCTAGCGAGCTCAGTTATAGGGTGAGGAATAGGCTTTTCGTGTGTTCCCTCTAATAAAGGGTCATTTGGAGCAACCAAAATTATGTTTTAATCCTTTCCGTGCGAAAAAATTTTCATATTTTTGATTACTCAAACACTCTACTTGGTCTTTCATAATTACCAGTAAATATTGCAAACATTCTCATTAAACTGAGGCATATTTATATATATACGAGATATATATATATATATAATATAGTAATATATATACAGAAATCTTCCTCCATATATAGTTACACATATATTGGTATATATATAATCAATATGAGCAGTTAATTATCAAAAGTACAGTAAGCAGTTTCCAATACGTGGTGAAACTGAAAGAAAATACTTTTACTGAAAATTTTAGCACGCTTATTCGCAAGCGCTACCAATCGTTGGAAAAACACCTTAGGGGGTGTTAAAAAGATCGTGTCCCTTTCAAACTTTCTATCCTTATTGTTGTAGTGTCACCTAAGCGGGAGCTGAGGTTCTCTACATACTCGTGAATCCCATACGGGGATTCGCGCAGACCACCCGAAAACGTTGATATGGTTATAGTATATATGTAAAAGATTAAGACACTCCGACATGCTTTCTCTTGCGTAGGAATCGCGAGAGTATGAGAAGCATTGGATACGATCACGAGTACTTCTCATTGACTACCAGAAACCGAATTACGGTCTAGGTAGAGGAAAATACACCCAATTAGCGAGACCTAGAAGCTTGAATCTTGAGAATGAACATATAATAGTCCAAGTGATGTGTCTTTTCCCTATTCGATCGATTTTGAGAAACAAAATGAACCAACTTAGAAACTTGTTTTGTGATGGAGAGTTTCAAAATGATCCTACTGCGTTTGATTCTGTAGCAAGCGCGAGAGGATTCCCGCGGGAGGGAGCTCTTCCTGCGCGAGGTATTATGATTATAAAAATATTGAGATAGGAAAAGTGCGTTGTATAACATCGAATTTTGAGAAATAACATGTAGTGAGACGAAGAAACGAGTCTTAAATATGTTAATATAACTCCATATAGAAGGAGTACTGATGAAGTCTATTACCACTAGAGAGACGAGAAGTAGTCGAGAATGAGGTGCGCCTTAAAGTGAGAAAAAGGAGAATATATTCGAGAGTGCTGACGAAATGAGCGTAGCACATTGTAATGCGAGATATATGATATGAATTAGTAGAGATTAATATATAGTGACAGTTAACATCAAAACCCTATGTATATCCGAGTGGGGCTATAGAGCTTCAAAGTACATTATTTATTTCTCGCTAAAACCAGGTCCATATACACTCACAGTCATTAGCTTGTCAGGCAAGGCTTACGCGAGAACCCCTTGCCACTAGACTCGAAGCGCGAAACCAGAGAAATAGCATGTCGCGGACCGCGAAGCGACGAAGATCTAAGAGACTAATATATATAAAGGAAGAAGTCTTATAACTTTTTATATAAAAATATCAAATTAACTTCTACTCAAAATTCTAGGATATCAAAACTACTTGACTACAAAACATCAAAAGCTGAAATTAAAGTTCATAATATATAGGTGATTTGTATTCTAATATAAAACAGCAGAGAGTAAAAGGTAATATTCTAGAAGTCAGAATACTATGTCACAATGCGTAAAGTATAAAATTTTTTTGTACAGAACCATTTTATGACTAGATTTAAAATGTATCTAAAGAAATATTATATTATTCCATTCGTCAAACCTCTAATCATTATAAGGCTATTATTTTTATTAGAATAATCAAATTCTGAGCTCTCGTTCAATGAGAGAATCAAATATCAGAGATAAGAGATCGTCTCAATTGCATCAACAACATATAGCGAACACCTACACATAGCCTGCAGAAAACTCTTTAATAGCCTGTCGTCTGTGATCCTATTGATTAACTTCTTGAGAGAGAGAGTATATGAGAATTATTTGAAATTACATTTGGTCTTAAGAGCCTCTAGGACATAGGACGCAAACTTAAAACGTAAAAATGAACTACACATTACATAACAGAGAATAGTTCAACCGCCAGCACGCAAATAGACATACTGTGTAAGATCATTCTCGAGATCATATGGTGTTCGATAGGAGTATCTTACTCGAGAATTGTCTCTCTTCTATTCCTTAGTATATGTTATTTATACTAAAGTATTAGAGTTATCGAGTTAGAGTGATCCTGGCTAGAGTATATAAATTATTACTCCACGAACGTTTAAATCAGAAACAGTAAATCAAAAAGGCAAATATAGTTATAAATGTATTAATAGATACCCAATTATATGATGTAATATAATATATAATAATTGTTTATTCTTGTTATAGTCATCCAGAGATGTAACATTATTTATACATTATAATTCAAAAATTATTTGGACTATATGTATAGATATTTTAGTTAGATTTATTAGAAATTCTATATATTAATCAGTAATACAATATCACCTATACCTAAGCGATTATAATGAGTGTCGAATATATGATAAATTTGGAAATAAATATGTTATTTTTAAATTATTTCTTCTTAAATATATCGACGTATCTATTCATTTTAAAATAACTGGCCAGAGAAACAATCACAACTCCGTTTCTTATTTAGTGCTTGGCTATTGTAGAGAAATGAATCAAATTAATAAGAGACAAATAAGACCATGGTTCATCAACATAAATGCTAACTCACGCCCTCTCTCACTCTTACCAGGCAATACTATTTATACTGCGTATGACTTCCCCTTCACACCAGTACCGCTCATACTTTACCTGTCTTCCCCGAGACGTGACTGACCCGCTAATCAAAGCAAATTTGGTGTCGGATACTACGTCGCGAGTGAGCGATGCTCATTGAAATTAAGCCAGTGTGAGATACTTCTAGACAATCCATAGCGTGGAGAATACAAAAGAGCGCGCTGATTTCGCAGCGCAGCGCTTCTCATGAATATGTTACCGCACCTTTTTTGTGTGAAACAAATGAAGAAATAGATGTTGTTAGATATGAACAACTGATATTTATTCTGATGACGATATTATTATCATTATAATAACAAATATAAATTTTTTTACTTTTCAGATATTCTTAATAAACAGATATTAATACCTTATTCCTCATATATATACTAAACAGAGATATATCTTTTGTGTAATAATACATATTAAACTTTCCAAAACCTATATTACTCATATCTCGGCTCTCCTTGCGTTTAAAACTGGCGTACCACATTTCATAGAGTTCTAAAAAATACAGCATTTTAGAGTAATCGTGCTAAAGAACTGGAAAGTATAGGGCTCAATTTTATCGCGACTCATCCTATACTTTCAATTAATTTATGTTATTTATTAGATATTATACTTTATGGCGAGGATTTTCCAAATAATACTACACATCTCCAACAATTCATAGTGCGAAAATACCCAAGTCATACTATATATATATATATTTTACTAGTATATATATATATATCAACACACAATAATAACTACTAATCTATATTATTATCTAGAGTTAGTCTTATATGATTATTACCTTATAATATTGTCACTCAATAATAGCACCTTATTATTATATGGGGTATTGGTATAACTATAATATATATTTATATAAATAAATAAAATAAATTATATAAATATACTAGTGTATATATATATATAAGGAAGAGGAGTTATCTTCAAAGGGTGAAGGTCTTTCTGTCTATAAATTCAAGCGATCTGGTTAATATAACTAATATATATATTCATTATATATTATATATATTTATTTATAATACTTTATACTTTTATATATATTTAGTAATCTCATATATGTGAGTAGGTATATTTGGGATTTAAAAAATGAATTGATTAATTAATATATACAATATATTATAACACTCTTACATTATTTGAGTCATCTGAGGCACTATATCATATATTAACCATAATACCTGAACATATAGAGCTATTACTATTCATAGTAGCACGTACATAGCACATAGTATCGATCATCTAATATATATATATAGAGATCTATACTAAATTAGTCTCATATATATATAGTATATATATATATAATTAATCATATATAAAGTTTCTTTAAGTACAAAGAGTGTAACAGAATTGATTAATATAAGTATATTACTATACTACGGTGAGAGGATACCAGCATGTATCACCAATCACCTATATTTCACTGGATCCTCTACACACGTATATTACATAGAGAGTACGGAATATATCGTAGTGATAATGAGTGAGTGCTGTGAGGTAGAAGTTTGAGGATATATAGTATGATTTATCAATTCTTGCTAAAACCCAAGATATATATATAAATATAAGTTATATATATATATATATAATTATATATATAATATATATCTATTTATAATTCTATATAATATATTATATATCTATAATATAATATATATATATTATATTATTATTATAATTTGGTTTTACATAGAATCAATTAAATATATCTATTAAATATATATATATTATATATATATAATATATATACAATATTATACCCTATATTAATATATATATATTATATATATAATATAGTAGCTCTATATATATATTATAATATATATATATATATATATATATTATATAATATATATATTATATATATATATACTACTATATATATATATCATATAATATATATATTACTACTATATACATAATATATTTATATATAAATATATATTAGTATAATAATAACTATAAGCTACCGAGCTGACACGTAGCATTAGCATCGGAACTCTGCAATGTCGAGGCTTTCATGAGTTCTCTCTAAAGTCCCTTGGACGATAATAACTTTTTTATGGGTGACAGTGGTTGGTTCAAAATATTTCTGAAGATGCGCGAGACAGAAGTGATTTTCGGTTGAGGACGCTTAAATTAGCATGGACCTGTGCTGGAAGCGAACTAACCCAGCATTCATCTCACCAAGGACTTCTTTCCCTTTCAGCATATAGACAGAATTTGTTGAAATTGTTCATCTCTCTATAAATACACACCTTCTCTCCTATTTCTGCTGCGCTGTAGAGCGAATATTTGAGTATTGGTGGGGATGATTTTGAGGGCAAAGAGGTACGCCTTAACTGCTTTTAATTTTATGAGCAGCTAATCTTTTTGAAAGGTATATCGATTTCTTTGTCTTTGTGAAGAAGACAACATTGAGTGAGAAGAGTGAAAAATCTTGAGATTTTGTAAATATTTATCTCTTCTCAATTTTTCATATAATATTACAATATATAAATTTTTTGAAGGATATATATCCTATTTAGTAATTTTATATTAAAACCTTTTGTGAGTCTCAATTATTAGAGGAAGACGTGCGGACGTGCGGACGTGCGGGCGTGTGGACGTGCGGACTTGCGATTGCGGAAGGTTTGATGTCTGAATAGTGCGGAGGAGCGCTCTAGCGACTCACGTTTTTTCCTATCGAGGTGCGGAGGTGCGCTGGCGGACTACCCCTAAATTAAATGAGCGGGGTGCCCCACCTCTGATATAATATATATATATAATATATATATATCTATATATTATATATATTATCATATATATATATATAATATACTACTATAGTATAATATATATATATATATATATATAATTATATATATTAATATATATTTATGATATATATTCATAACCTCTATCTAGAATCCCTTAGACCTCTATGTGGTTGAGCGTTTTTGGTCATCCCAAAGATGAAGCTTTATTTGTACCAGTCCCTATACACATATTTTTCATCTAACTAAGGTCATAACCAAGTTTGGGGGCTCACACCCCGCCACGCGGGGATGCAGCGCGGTGTGAAAACTCAGCTCCGCCTAGGTGACTACACCAACAACAATCAAGGATCGCAAAGCTTTAAAGAGATGACGGATCTCCTAGAACACTCCCGAGAATAAAAACTCGAACCCTACCAGCCTGTTGACTCATCACCTCACATCCACACAACACCACATCGACCACACAACGCACCTCACCGAACATCACAGACAATTCCCCACTTCTCACACACACATCACACTCTTCACTTACCTTCTCTACACTACACACAACATCCTCGGTCCGAGCACATCAATATATAATATTTATATATATAATATATATATAATATATATATAATATATAATATATATATATATATATATATATATATAATATATAAATTTCAATATAATATATAATATACATATAAATATGAACTTTTCTTTATAAATCAGATTTGAAATTTCCCTCGAAATTCAATATTTGGCTTCAAAACCGTTAAGGAAATGGCATCCCCTACGGGGCGATGCCCAGGGATACGTAAGCATCTCTACGAACGAGATAACTTCATCAACAAGAGGGTACAAAGTTTGAAAAGGATACGATAATTATAACTCGGGACATTGAGGAGAATAAAAGCTCAAAAACCCTAACCTTGCCACTCAATACCATATCATATATATATATATATATATAAATATATATATATATATATATATATATATATATATATATAATACCTATACTATATATATAATATATATATATATATATATATATATATATATATAACTATTACATATATATAGTATAATATATATAATATATATCTATATTCATATCATATATATATATATTAATTCACTATATATAATATATAGTATCATTAATATATATATATATATATATATCTCATAATGGTTGTTAGTTATATATATATATATATTATATATATCTATTTTTTTTAATATCTTATATATTTATTTAATTATATATATAATTTCGACAATATTTCGTCAGTTAAGCAATATTGGTTAGCTTTATTTTTCGTCCTACCTTATGCCTATAATAACCAAGAGGCTATTGGCGCGGAGGCCTCAGCGCCCACCACTCTCTACCACGTTTGGGGCGCAGGAATACATTACCGCGTCCAACGACAATGAGATTGCGTCATTTAACACTGTAGTTGCGGTTCAGCGTAAGATTGAAGGAATATTCGACTGCTCTACTAAGACTCAATCCGTCTGGTTGATGGGATTCTAAGCGAATCCGGTTCCTGCGCTGAGGGTGTGGTTCGAACTTTATATCATATATACTGTATTTCATCATTATAGTATCACGGTATATAGTGTTATATATATAAATTATATATATATAATATATTAAAGGGTATATATATATACTACTATTATACCTTATACTATATATATATATATACTGATAAATATATATATATATATATATAAATATAAATAATTATATATTATTAATATTTAACTATATACTATATATATATATCATATATACTATATATACCAGTATATTTATATTATATATATACTATATATCATACTATATATAATATGTTAAATATATATATATATAATATATATAACATTATATATATATATCATATATATATCATATATGTATATATATTATCTACTATACTCAAACTATATATATAATATATATTATATATAATATACAATAGTATATATAATTATATATATATAATTACGCCTCACATGATACTCACTCCCAAGCATATTACTACATAAACAAGTAAGAAATAAAAAATCACGCTGGACAACCGCTAAAAAATAGGAAAAACTAAAAGGAAAATAATAACAATTTAAAAAAAATTGGAACTCCAATTCCGTGGGAATCCCAATTCCAAATGAGAGCCCAGCGAAGTTCTAAAGGAACAAAAAAAAAAAAAAAAAAAAAAACAAAAAGAAAAATAAAAAAAAAAAAAAAAAAAAGAAAAGATGGCTCACTTATTCCCAAGATATAATAATTCGTCAAAGTGTCATTTTGTAAACAATCACATTTTTTGAAGCGATATTATTTTTTATCAGATTCAGTCGTCTTTTTACACCCACCAAACCAGGGGTGAGCAAGGGTTGTTTATCGACCATTCCCATCAGTGCTCGTCTTATACTTTATTGTCGTAGCACACCCACACCGTTGTGACGTCTTTTTCAACTAACTTTTCCTGCTTGCTCTTTCACGCCTCCATTCTCACCCTTCCCTGGAACCATTGTCCTTGTTCTTTTTTTCGCTCATCTTTTAACCGAAAAAAAAATTCGGGGGAAATCGATTTATCAAAAGAATTACTTTAAGCTCGCCCACCGGACTTCTCAAAAGGAGAGGAGAAATCATACTAAACTGCGATAATAAAAATATATAATAATAAAATAATAATAATAATAATAATAAAATAATAATAAATAATAAATATAAAATAATATATATAATACATATAATAATAGACACATAATATAATAATAATAATAATCAATAATAGATAATTAAAAATCCTATTCCGAAATGCATCTATTAAACATATTAGGGGTGGGGCTATCCCAGATACTCGAAGATTCCCTGCAATGCGCAAGATACCATTAAAGGAAGAGTAGCGCATGTTAACGCAAGAGGTACTTCTAAGTTGTTTCACTTAATAAAAAACTTTGACATATATAACTATATTAAATTTCATATATATATACTACTACTATAATATCTTAGTTTGCAAATAGTATATAATATATAATATACTATATATTAATAATCGTATATTATATATATATATAATATAACTATATATATATATATATTATATATATGGCAATTTCTTAGATAAGTTACGTGCCTGTTCCTAGTTCTTTGTTTTGTTTTTTTCTTGAAAACAATTTATTAATATTATCGCATTAGGTATAAATGAGTAAATAACAATTACCATTTCAAGTAGTAACGAAAAGGAATTTCAAATGTTTCTTGTAATATCTTCTTTTAAAATAATTTCTTTTTTAAAAACGTATTAAAGGATCATATCAGGAGAAAAAAATGTAACGAGAGAAAATGTGAGATAGGGTAAAAAATTATGTGTTAAAGGCTATTTGTTTTAACTAAAGAAAAATTATAAGCCCAGAACAATGATTTGCGCGAGCTACTTAATGATTTAAAAAGCAGTTTACAATTAAACACACTATAGAAAGATCGAATATTACACACATACTACCCTAAAAAATTAAAATTGAAACTTTAGAAGTTCATTTAAATTTTGTGATTTAATTTATTTTTTTTAAGATTATCCCATTTAATTTACCATGAAAAATTATATAAAAATATAGTATGATATTTTTCTTTGACTATTTGCAAAGTTTACTTAAATTGCTGAAAGCGTAACTCTAAAAATTAGTAAAAAGTCTATTGGCGCTTGAATCTGTAAGAAACAGGGCAAAACTTGACCTTGAGAATTCTAAAACTGCCTTCTAAAGAAAAATAAATTCTTTGTTCTATACATGTTGGACGGAAGAGCTAACTTCCGTAAAAATTTATGGGGAAAAAAAAAAGAGTTAGAAATATCCCGTTGTATTTACAGCGTAGATTACTAACAACTATTTACGCTTACCGCTAACTCTAACTGACTATTTGGACTCATTGAAGTTAATATTGTGTGAATTGATTATTAACCTATATCGATTTATAGTGGAAACGAAGATTTATATTTGGGTAAAGACAATTTGCATATTAGTATTAATTTTCTTAAACCATAAGGGTATTAAAAATTTCACATCATATTAGACAACTTCTCTTAGCTAACACATAGCAGGAGACAAATAAGAACAACTTTTTTTATACAATATTTTCATTATTCAGTTTACTCAAGGTGAGGCCTTTTATTCAAATTAATAATGATAAAACTCGATACCTCACATTGAAAAGATGAAATGAAAACTATTATACCAAAGAGACATACAAATTTATCTAGATATACTGATAATTTAATACATTGTTCTTATATCATTGATATATTTATATTAATTAAATATGTATTTAGTAAATATAACATATATTAATAGGTTATATATATATATATATATATATATTATAATATAATATATATATATATAACAAATAACTTACTAATCTAGCGTAACTTAATCTACCATATGTAACTAACCTAACCTAAAATAACTTATCATAACCTAACCAATCTATCCTAACCTAACCCCACCACGGAAGGGAGATAGTACCGGAAGGGAGATTAACGATCGTTAGTCTAATATATATATATAATATATATATATTATTAGTATATTATATATATATAATATATATCAATATATATATACTAGCATATATATACATATATATATATATACAATTTCATACTGAACGATTGTTGTTATAATTTACTTTGTGCAAATTGCTTAAAAGAAAAAAGTGAAATAAAAGAAAGCTTTTAAAGATATGAAATGAAAAAGTTAAAAAGTAGCATTATATGTACCATATATATCTATATTGTATATACATATATAGATATGATACTGTATATAATTATATATAATATTATATACTATATATATTAATATATACATATATATAGGCTATAAGTGATTTTTCGTCTGAGTGAAAAATTATTCCAAGTCCAGTGCGGGTATTTTGAAGGGTTTATGGTTATGGGGGTATTTTTGAGGGTAAAATACAATTATAGGAAAAAAGAATACTTTAGTTAGTTCCATATATATATAATAATATATATTATAAATTTATAGTATATATATATATATATATAATAACTATATACTATATATATATATATATAAATAATACTATATATAGGTAATTATATATATATACACATTAGGTAGAGGGTAATTTTTCCTTTAAGTAGGATATTTTTTCGGTCACAAGAGTGGTAAATTTCCTCATAGCCCGTCTGGCAAATATGGACTTTTAATAAGCGAACATCTTTCAGTTCTGAAATTTTACGGCCATGAGGCAGCACTGTGTGTTTAGTTGTTAATTTTGTGCAAACTTTGAAGATGAATTTGTATAATTTATTTGACATCTGTAATGATAATGGCAGTTTTCTTGCAATTATAGACTATTGTAAATTTATTTTAGAAGTGAAACGTTGGCAAAGATTGTAATTACGAGTAATCCGAATAAGCAAAATAGTGATTATTATTTCATTAGGTTCATAATTAGAGATATACCGAAGACCGTTGCCAGAAGAAAAGAATATCTTTTAGGTAATTTACCACAGTTATGTGTCGGGTAACAAGTTCGAACCAAAAAGATGTTTTTTTTGTTTTTTTTTTTTTTTGCAAGCCTATTTGCAAGAAATTACATTAAACCGTGAGTATGAACTCTCTCTCTCTCTCTCCCTCTCTCTTCTCCTCTCTCTCCTCTCTTATATATATTATATATATATTATATATAGTATATATATATATATCTTATACGTATATATTATTATATGATATATATATAATATATATAATATATAAATACTATACTATAGATAGATAGTAACACTTAGATGATAGATAGTAAGAATAGATAGATTAGCAGTAATAGAGTAGATAGCGTGAGAGAGAGTGTCACCTAAGTTCGGCCTCTTCATAAATACTTAAGGTTAGGGCAAACTGTGGCATTTCATAATCTATTAGTTAAGGAACCCTGAAAGGCGACACTTGGGGGTTCCCATAATCACCATTAGGTTAGGTAGTACTTTGGGGGTCTGATCCATTAGGTTAGGCGCGTACATTGTGGGCTTACATAATCCTAGGTTAGGGCTAATTGGGGCCTTACATAAATCCTTGTTTCTAGGGCTACTTGGGGGCTAATTAGTATATGGTTTAGGAATAAAGTTTTGTTAGGTAACTCACAGAATTTACTATATAATATATATAATATAATATATTAATATATAGTAATATATAATATTATATTTATATACTATATACTATATATATATATATTATAATATATATATATATATAATATATAATCGGAATTTATATCGATATATCCAATACTCGATATTATCGAAAGTTCGATATATCGAATACGAAGCTCCACGAAAGATTGCAAATTTTACCTATATATGAGATTATATGTTATATAGTACTATATATTGATATATATATATATTATTATATTTTATTTATAATAATATATATATATATATATATATGAGGAAGGTATCTATATAATATATATATATATATATCAGTATATATATATATATCTAATATATAATAATATAGTAATTATAACATAGTACTTATATATATATAATATTTGATATATATATATATATATATAATATATATATTAGTGATAATATATATTAGATATATATATACATATTGGGATGATATATATATAGATAGTAATATTATACATAGTATAGTATAGTATATATATATAAGGTATATAATAAAATATATATATATATTATATATATAATCCTTGCACTCAGTTAGATTAGCTAGCTAACTTAACCTAACTTTCATGTTAAACATAAAAGCTATATTTCCTAACCTAACTTAACTAACCTAACATAAACGTAAAATAACGTAACGTAACGTAACGTAACGTAACGTAACGTACTAACGTAACGTACATGTAAACGTAACGTAGCACCGTAATATAATATAGAGTTTTATATATATATATATATTAGTAGTATATAATATATATATATATAGATACGTATATATATTGTTAGTATATATATATATATAATATACGATAGTGATATATATATATAATATATATATAGAATATAGTATATAATTATGATTATTATATTTATTTAATACACCTAGCACTTTTGTCCCCGTTTTGAGGAGGGGTAGTGGTTGCGTACAGCCTTCCTCATTACACCCCCCATCTCGCCTCACTTCACCTCCTCACACTCCCCTCCTACTCCCTCGCCAACCTCCCTACTCTCTTCCTTCCCCATCCCTCCTCCTCCAACATCTCCTTTATTCCATCCATCCACTGCCTTCGTTGGTCTCCCCCTTCCTCTCCCTTCACTAATCAACCCTCTCTGCCAACCTCCCAAACCTCTTTTCTAACCACTCTCTTCCCCTACCAATTCTCAACTAAATGCCCACATAACCCATCTAAAAACATTCCACACTTCCTCCGCTCTTCTCCCCACTCCTATGACCCTTTCCTCCAATCCCCTCACATTCTTTCTCAACATCACCCAAAACATTCACCCTATTCCAGAATCCTCTCCCTCTGCTAACACTTTTTTTCAAACCCACAAACCGCTCTCAACCCCCTTCATACATATACTTATCCAACTCTTTTTTATCCCTGGACCTAGCATATTTCAACTCCCCACGTTTTCACACCACTCTCACATACATGTCTAGCCGCTGAGAGATAAACAGCAGATTTTTTCGAACATACACCTATACTTAATCTTTGCCGTGAATAGATCCCTCTTGCCACATTATCTCTTATAATTGTCTCTCAGAACCACTCAAGCCCCTCATTCTTCACCAATTCTCATGTTTCTATCTCCCTCCTTCATCCTCCCCCTACCCCAACTCCATCCCTAAGTAATCATAAAAATCTTTTACTATCTTCCAATACTACCGCCCCCAACTCTAACCTTCCAACCCCTTCCCCTCTCACCTTCCTCCATCCTCAAACACTAACACTTTATTCTTACCTGGATTTATTTTAAGCCCCATATTGTCACAACAACCCTCGTCAACTCCCTCACCAATACCTCAGCCCTTCCGCGTTCTCGCCAATAGGGCAGTATCATCCGCAAAAACAGTATCATGTTCACTTCCACTTCTATCATTCCCATTCATCAATTTCCACCCCCTCCCCTCCCTCAACATTCCTCTGCACACACTCTCCCATAAACAAATTGATAGCCATGAAGGACATTACACACCCCTGGCTCAATCACACACCACCCAGACCGTTCCAGAACAATCTTCACTCTCCCCTCCTAACACACCTCCACACACACATTCTTGATATTTGTCTTTAATCAAAAGAGGCCTAATACCTTTCCCTAAATTTACCCCACCATGCCGCCATTTCCTCCAACACCACTCCACATTTCGAACCCGCTATCACTCTATCAATATGCTTTTCTCTAATCTAAAAAACCATCCATACACTTTCCTTTCTCCTCAATACTTTCCTACAAGCAAATCTTTTAGTGTGAACCTTGGTCCACCACAGGCTACACCTCTTCCTCCCTAATCGCTCCTTGTTTTCCGCTCACTCTCCCTCCGTTAAAACCTCTTTACTCTCTCAATCAATCAGTCTGCGTACAGCTTTTCCTACAACAACGCGGGACTTAAAAGACATATACCTCTATAATTTCCCCAGACATTCCATCCTATCAGGCCCTTTCCCCTTATACAGAACCAAAACATATCCTCCCAATTCCTGTGGTACCGTCCCCACTCCTCCAACATATTTTTATATAACCTATACAACCATTCCTCCACCCCTTTACCTCCCTTCTGCAACATTTCCCATCTCACCTCCCCATCCAAGCCGCTGCAGACTTCCCTTTTTTTTTCCTTTATCACACCCTAATAAGTGTTCCTCCATTTGAATTCATCCTCCCCTCCCTCTCACTTCAATTCCCATCCTCACCGTGCTTGCATATCTTCCTCCCTACCCCTCCCTTCGCATTTCAATCCAGTCCCAGCTAAATACATACTCCCCCCCATGCTGCTTCCTCACCCTAGTCGCCCCCTCCTATCCAATCCCCATCTCTTCCCTTAATCCTCTCCCCCAACCGCCTCTTCTCTTTCCTTTTTTTATTAACCTCTTTCCAGAACATCATCTTACTACCCGATTCAAAATTTTCCGTCACTGTTCTACATCCAATTCCTCTTTTGCTCTTCTCTTCGCCCCCTCTGCAACGACACGCGCTCTTTGCTTCCATCTAAACCCTTCTATATCCTCCCAACGATCTTCTCCGCCTACCTCCCAACCATTTCACATAATCCTAATTTTTCCTTTTCACCAACTCCTTCACCTCCTCACTCCACAATTCACTCCCTTTCCTTCTGCTTGCCACCCACCCTTTTTACTCCACATGCCCTTCTAGCCTCTTCACATACTGCCGTCGGGTCTTCTAAATCTCTCCCGACTCCCCTCGCCACCTCCCAATTCCCGTCCTCTCAGTTCTCCACTTGTCCTCGTCATACTCTCTAACCGTCCCTCTTACATGCTATCTCCATCCCAATTTTTCTCACCCCTGTTATGTCACTTCCACTCTCCGCTCGTTTTCTCCTCTTTCCCCTCCGCATACTGCCTCTCCCCCACCCTTTATCCTAGGCAGATCACCACAATAGTGATCCGATATCTCCCCCTCCCCTGCCCCTCTAAAACACATTTACAATCTTATAATCTACCTCTATCTTTCCGCGCAGTTTACAGCACACATAAATCTAAGATAGCCTTCCCCCCCGATTATCCATCACTCTTCCATGTGATACTTATATTAAGCATGTTTTTTTAAACCAGCGGTATTCCCCACATCAGTCTCTTTTCACACAGTCACTCTATCAGACTTTCTGCCATTCACTATTGCCCTCTCCTACCCCAAAAAGGTCCAATTATTCTTCCTACCTCCTCCTTTCCCACGTTCCAGATTCTGCACATCTCCCAATAGAACAAATTTTTTACATTTACCTTACAAAGGCATTGGTCAATAATACATGGCTTCTGCCAAAATATTTTCTCTCTACCTCCTCTCGTTCGCTCCATTCACTGGTGCGTATGCACAAATAAACCCCACATTTCCCCTCCAAATTTCACTTTTACCCACATTAACCTAGAACTCACGGCTGTTTTAACACACCCTCACCTTTGTTCCCAGGCATCTCCTTTCTCATAACTTTAATTTCCCACCGTATATTTCCCCCTCCGCTGCCTCACTC
>JABUQX010027352.1:7500-20000 GCA_015478945.1 Trachelipus rathkii | reverse complement strand
TCAAGAACTTTTCTTAAGGTGAAGAAATTTTTTAAAGTTGTTAGGAATTAAATTGCCTTCTTCCCAACTTGGTGTGATAATTGCCCTCTAAAACCTCAGGAATATATGACGTCATAACTCAGCCGAGCATTGTTAAGAAGCTTGTTACGTCATAACTCAGCTTTGATTGGTAAAACTGCATACGTGCTTCAAATTATTTTTACCTAAATACCGCGATTTTCCTCACTGATCCGCACCGCACCATCGCTATATCTTCTCACTACACCTTATAGTTCTTCACCGCACCTAAATGAGCACACCACACCGCTCTGGTGCGAGCGCTGACAACCCTACTTCAGAATGCCCTGTTTTAGGTCTTGTTCTATGAGAACTTATGATTTATCTCAACATTTATATATATATACTATATGATAATATATATATAAGTATATTAAATGAGTAATATATATATACTATATATTATAATATATATATATATTATATATATACTATATATATATATATATGATAATATATATAAATAATATACTTCATTATATAAGTAAGATATATGATAATAAAAGATATTTAAAACTACTTTAGAAATTTCATTTCACGTTCGGATAATTTTTACGGTAAATTCAATTTAATATTTAAATTTAAGACCTTTCAAAGCATAATAATTATTTTTAGTTTGGAAGAATATAATTTATTTTTAGTTTAAAAGAATACAATTTTGTGAGATATTTATTTACAGAAAAGAACACCGCTCTTAATTAAAAGTTGCTCCGCCAAATTTCTTTCGTTATTTTATAAATGAGTTCGAGAAATATCTTCATTTAGAATTTCAAGAATATCCTTTTTTATATTTATTAATAAAAGGAGTTGATTATATTACTGGAAAATAATTTATTTTATGTTTGTTTGTTTATTTTTTTCTGTATTTTTCTTTTAGTTGTTTTGTTTGTTGTTTATTAAATCACTTAGAATTTCAAGAATATATGTATTTTTTTATTTAATAATTTAAGGAGTTGATTATCTTACTGGAAAAAATTTAATTTATGTTTGTTTATTTATATTTTTCTGTATTATTTGTTTTAGTTGTTTTTTTGTTTCTTGTTTATTAAAAAAATTCAAGATATATATTCATTTATAATTTCAAGATGTATCGTCGTGTGCAAGTAAAAGAGGAAACAAGATGATAGATTTAAAGAAATAATATAAAAAGCAAATAAATAATAATATTATAAACGTAAATCATAAGATAAATAATAATCCTTCTATATTTTTTGTCTTTTACATGCATGCATCAGATGGAATAGTGTTTGTTTTTTTTCATTTTTCTTATTCTTATTATTTTATTTTTTCTTATTATTATTATTATATTTTAATTATATTATTATTATTGATTATTATTATTAGATTATTATTATATAAATATTATTATTTTATTATTATATTCATATATTATAATTATTATTTGGTATTATTATTATTATTATATTATTTATTAATATTAAATTTATATATTGGTGTAATAGATTGCCCTCTAAAACCTCAGGAATATATAACGTCATAGCTCAGCCGCCCATGTTAAGGAAGCTGTGACGTCAATACTCAGCTTTTGATTGGTAAGACACTGGGCATAAGTGCTTCAGATTATTTTACATAAATACGACGATTTTTCTCATGTATCCGCACCGGCACCATCGTCATATCTTCACTGAATCTCATAGCTCTCACCGCACATAAATAAGCGCATTACAACGCTCTGGCGAGAGCGTTTGAAACGCTAACCTCAGAATGCCCCTGTTTTAAGTCTTTGTTCCATGAGAACTATGATATACTCAATATTATATATATATATTAATATATAAGTATATAATAATGATATATATATTATATTATATCTATTATTATATAATATATATATATTATATTACTATTCTTTCTTTCTTTACCCGCCTTTGTTCCACTGATGAGGGTAAGGAGAGTAACGGCCGCAAGAAAGTATGGAATTCGAAGGAAAGCTCCTACATAACTCCATACTCCTTTAAGTAGAGCTTGTCCTGATAAATAAAATTCCACACTAAGTTAATATATATATATAATTATATATAATATATATAGTATAATTTAATACTAATATATATTATATATAATCTAAATTTATATATTGACACTAATGACAGTTATATAGTTTATATATATATTGGTAATAAAATCAATAAGAAAGTTAGTTGAGAATATATATATATATATATATATATATTGTATATATATATATAGTATAGTATAATATAGTATAATATATATATTATAATATATATTATAATACTATTTGTATATATAATAGGAAATTTATTCTAAATATTATAACAGGCTATAGTAGAAAATTTTATTCTGCTTTTCATATAGTATATTTAAATAAGTATAGAAAATTATAGTATAATTATATATAATATATATATATATACTATATATAGTATATATATATTATACTATATATATATATATACTATATAAATATATATCACTGAAGATAAATATATCCATAAATATATAAAATTTATAAATATTTAAAAATATATATAAATGAAAAATAAATCTAGATATATATTATGATATATATATATAGTATATATATATATTATATATTGACTAATATATATATATATATATATATTATAAATTTCTGACCATAAAAAACATTTAAGTTTTAATTTAGAATATATTAATGATAGGATAGTTTTTCACTTCGTATTTGGAATTTAAATATTTAAAAGTTTGGCTTTCAAAGGAATAATAATTATTTTTTAGTTTAAAAGAAGTAATAATGTTTCTCAGAACGCCATTTCCATAGTAAAGCAAGACTGTTCTGTTAAAAGTTTCTCGCAAATTTCTTTTCGGTTATTTATAAATGAGTTGAGAATATCTTTATTTAGAATTTTGAGAATATTCTTTTTTATATTTAATATTTAAGGAGTTTAATTATTTTTAAATAAGAAAATTTATTTGAATTTTGATCGTGACATTGTTATCACTTTTTGCTATTAGTTGTATTATTTGTTGTATTACTTTTTAAAGAAATAAAATATATCTGCATGCATTCTGTAAAGCAGGTGTTTAAATTATAATTCTCCTTTAGTTATTTTATAACATTGCTAAATAAGAAGGTATTCATAAACATAATGGCCAAGGGTAAGCTATAATTTTGAAGATAAGGTCAAAATAGATAAATAGAATTAATAAAGTAATAATACTCTCTATTCTTTTTTGATAACACCTTTTGTAAATAAGGCCAATGGAATTTTAATGTTAAAGTTTATTTTTGTATATTTATTTATTCTTATTTTTATATATAAATATATAGTATAGATATATAATATATATATCATTATACATATATAAAATACTCTATATAAGATTTTCATATATATCTGCTATATATATATATATATATATATATATATATATTCAAAGCAGGAAATGTTTAAAATTACGCTAAAAAAGGTTGTTTAGAAAAAAATATTTCATTTATTTTTCTCTTTCATGGTTGATTTATGGGTCAAAATATTGATGTTGAAAGTTGAAATATATATCAGTTGAATCAGCAGAAAAAATGGTTTTAATTGCATTGAAAACATAATTTCACCAAACTTTGACTTATAACCTTTTACCTTTCATCAACGAAATATTACTTTCAATTATTATTTAATAATTCAAAGAAATAGTTATTTGTATTATTAATTATGAAAAATTTATTTATTTTTTTTCTGTATTTGACATTTGTGTTTGTAATTGTTTATTTGTTTTAATAAATGAATTCAAAAAATTTCATCATTTATAATTTTAAGAATACTTTATTTTTTTTCTTATTTAATTATTAATGATATAAATTATATTATTTATTAATTGGATAAATTTTATTTTTATATTTTCATGTCTGTCTAAATAGTTTAAATTAATTTTTTTATGTAATAAATTTTGTTTATAACTTTAAAAATATTTATATTCTTATTTTCTTTCCTATTTAATAATCAGGGAAATAATTATTTTATTTATTTATTGAGATATTTTATTTTTATTTTCATTTTTATCTTTGTCTGTCTAGTGAAAGAAGCTTAATTTTATTTTTTTAAATGATAGGAATTTATTTCAATTTAAAGGTTCTTATTTCAATTAAAAATAATTATCATAATTTCAAGAGCAATTTAAATTTAAACATAAATTTAATAGTAATAATAATAATAATAATAATAATAATAATAATAATATGATAATAAAATAATAATTAATAATAATATAATAATAATAATGATGATTTTCAATGAAGAAATGTAATAATATTAAAATATATAATAATTAATAATAATAATTAATGAAAATAATTAATAATATATAATTTATTCAATAATAATAATAAACATGATAATAATAATAATAATAATAATAATAATAATAATAATAATAATAATAATAATAATAATAATAATAATAATAATAATAATAATAATAATAATAATAATAATAATTATAATAATAATAATAATTTTTATTTGTAAGTTTTATTTAGAATAATGAAATTAAAATTCAAATTAGTTTATTAATAAAGATAAATATACATTTTTTGCATTACGTATTTCAATATTTGTACAATTTCAATAAACCTATAATAAAAATCTTATAAAACACAGTTTATTTCATATTTGAAAAAAGTTTACCCTAATTGCAACACTGTGCTGTGTCCCCTTAAGCCTTAATATATAATACCAACCCTCCCCATGAAAAAGATCGAACATAAATTCTTCATACCCATTCTTAAATCTAAGATTCAAAAAATATTTAGCATTTTTTTTAATTCATAAACAATTCAATGAAAGAAAAATACTTTCCTCAACAAATTTGAATAATAATAACCATAATTAATGAATAAGAAAACATAATAATATAAATAATAATAATAATAATAATGTATAAGACTAATTTTATAATAAATAATAAGAGAAAACTAATATTTTAATAATTAAAATATATAATTATAACTATAATTATATTATAATTATAATAATAATAATAATATAGATAATAATAGATAATAATAATTATAATAATATAATAATACATAACATAAATCATAATTTTTAATATAATGAATATTAATAAATAAATGATTAATCATTAATGAGAAATGCTCAATGAATTATTGATCCTATGACTGTGTTTTAATGATAAATGAATTACTTCCTATAATAATACTTATAATTTATTTTAATCATTATTAATATATAATAAAAAGAATAAAAAGTAAATAATTAATAATAATAAAAATAATAATAAAGTTATGATATATATTCAAACAATGATATAATCATAATAAGACATATCTAATCTTAATAAAATAAAAATAAAATTAAAAAATAAAAATAAAAATAAAATAAAAATAAAATAAAAAAAATAATAAAAATAAAATTAAAAATTAAAATTTAAAATTAAAATTAAATAAATTTTGACCTAAAATTCAAAATGAAATTGAAATTGAAATTGAATGAAATTAAAATTAAAATTAAATAAAATTAAAAATTAAACTTATAATTAAAAGTAAAAATTAAAATAAAATTAGTTTTCCTTTTAAAAAAAATAAAAAATACAATAAAAAAAACATAAAAATAAAATAAAATAAAATATGAAAATAATATTAATAATATAATATATTTAATAATAATATTTCTCATCTTATACATAATAATCTTAATAGCTATAATAATCAATATAAAATAATATCTAATAATAATATAAAATAAATAAAACGAATATAACAATAATAACAATAATAGAATATAATGAATAATATAATAATTAATAATAATAATAATAATAATAATCATCATAATACTAATAATAATAATAATAATAATAATAATAGATGATAATTAATTAATACACCATGTCAGCGATCAAAACTTGTTCAAAAATGGTTCTAAGGCAAGTACATTTCTCATGTAGATTGGCCATCTTAGAGTCCAAACCTAAATCATATAAGAACCTTTCGCACAAGATTAGGGTAATTCTTTCGATAAATAAGTCCTTTTGAGACCACCTTTCCATCACATAGCCCATTGAAGACCACTATTCCCATTATAGCCCCTCTGGGGCTTCACCTTTCCCTTAAAAGGCCCATGGAAGACCACTGTTCTCATTATATCCCCTCTGAAACCCGTTTCCTCACAAGGTCCATTGAAGACCGTAACTCCTATTAAAAAACTTTTCAAACACCACTTCTACCCTATAGGGCCTACAGAACACCTATCACAGTTTTCTTATCGTTCATTTAAATTTAAGTTGGGAATTTTTCTAAAGTATATTAAAGGTCTTACTGAACACCAATAACGGTTCCCTTATCATTCATTTATATTTTCGCTAGGAATATTTTATTTTAAGTACATTAAAAGGCCTACCAAACATCCATAACGGTTCTCTTATTGATCATTTGTTAAGCTATGAATATTTTATTTCAAGTGTATTATAAGACCTACTTAACACCCTTAACGGTACTCCTATTGATCATTTGCTAAGTTTGTAATTTTTTAACTTTAAGTGTTATTGGCATTTACAGCCTTTAATACTCCTCTTTTTATATCCTGGACTCCTTGTGCAAATTTTTTTTTTCATAATTAACTCAGATTTTAATTTTAATTTTTTTTTTATATTTCGGCCGTGCATTCTGGCCCTGGCACCTGGCCCCTGACCCTGAGCAGCAGGCCCGCTGGCCCGCAAACCCCTGGCCAAATTTTCTCTCAGTATAATTAACGTAAGGTTTTAATTTTCATTTTTTATATTTGCATTTCAAAACCTTAAAACTCTCCTTTCTATCGGGCCACCTGACCAAATTTTCTCTTAGCATAATTAAAAATTTTATTTTTCATTTCTTTATATTAGCATTTCAAAACCTTTAAATCCCCTTTTCGCTCCGGCCCACCTGGCCAAATTTTCTCTTAGCATAATTAACTTAGATTTTAATTTTCATTTTTTTAATTTGCTTTTCAAAACCTTAAAATTTTTCTTCGTATAATTAGCTTAAATTTTAATTTTCCATTTTTATATTAGTTTTTCAAAACTTTTAAAGCATCCTTTTTCTCTACCCTTATTCAACATTTCTTTTGGCATAATCTTGTAAATTTATTTAGAAAGCAATAAGAACATCTTTACTCAGATGGGTATTGCTAGCAATCTTGTTCAATTTAAGCGTTACTCGCCGTTATTAAAATATCCTTGAGATTGTTAGACAACTGATACTTCATATCATAGATGGAGGAGAAGAGAGGTGGATGGGCCAGAATTGTTATTTTCACCAGTTCAAACGTATCGGATCCACAAAACTGGACGCATTCCTCTACCGAGCATTAGCCAAAAGGGCAAGAATCTTTCGCTTATATACCACTCAGTAGGTCCACCATACTGGGAAATGTTTTTCCAGGCCATATTCAGTCAGCATTTTTGCATGGAGGAAATCCGCTCACATAAATTTAAGTATACAAGTAGAACACATTTTTTAAAATTTATTTTATTACTCCCTGGTCATATAGTAATTCATCTAAATCTTACATTTTACTTGGAATGCAATTGTTAAAAATATTTAAATTCTCGTAATATAAGTTCCACCACCTTTTCAATTGGAGCGCTTCTAAAGCTTTTACAAGGCTGTCCGTGGTGGATAGTACAAAGGCGGAAAAGAGGAGATTATTCATGGAGAAAAACTCCAATAAAGTTTCCCATAGATAATAATATAAAAGTAATAAAATGAATAATTAATAATTAAAATAATAATAATAATAATAATAATAATAATAATAATAATAATAATAATAATAATAATTAATAATAAATAATAATAATAATAATAATAATAATAAAAATTCTTTATTTTATTTCTAAAATAAATATGTAGTTATTTTCTGCTAATATTAAAATTAACTTTTCATTGGTCGTTAGTTTTATGGAATATTTTTTTATTTTGTTTAATTTTACTCTCATGTATTTCAGAATCAAAATAAAAGTTAAAATATTAAAAACATCCCAATGTGATACGGTTCACCGCACGAACCAGAACTGTACCGCACCGTTCCGCACCGCAGCACAAAATACAAAGGGAAAGATGTTTCCTTATTTTAGTGACTTCCAATTTTACGACACAAGAGAAACGGCAACTTATACAAACAGTATTACACAGGAAATTACTTGGAACGAAATATATAATTCTTTGTAGTTTGAGAAAATGTTTGCATTAAGTCGGACGTGAACTTTCCCTCGAGGAACTATTTTGCATTTCAGGAGCTTAACCAAAAGACCTTTTATGCGATTTTTTTTTTTCACTTTCGTTAAGTTCATGGAAATTAATGGCATTTTGAATGGAACCTATGTTTTCTGTTGTTTGAAATCAATAAAAATAGAGAAATCTCGAGAAAGTACAAAAATTCCTCTGAAAAAATTACATATTGTATTTATAAAAATATATTACTGATATATATATATATAATTATATATTATATTATATATATATATAATATTATATATATATATTATATATATATATTATATATATAATATATATTATATAATATATAATATATTATATATATATTATTATATAATATAATTATATATATATAATAATATATATAGAATATATATTATATATATATATATATATATATATATATAGATAATACTTTATAATTAATATATATATATATATATTATATATTATATATATATATATATTATATATATATTATATTATTGTAGTATAATGGATCTTATTAATCAATACCGAACAAGCCAAACTTCATGAACTTGTAGTGAAAGTTTTAGAAAGAGCTTTAAAAGGAAAAAAAATAAAAAAATGGAGAAATGTCACAGAAAGCATGATACACGTATCTTTGTCTAATGTTTACGCCCCGACCACGTGAGTGGTCGTGAAATAATAAAACATTTATTGAACACAATATTCTCCAATAAAAAAAAAAAGAAAAACAGGAAGCATCTGGCAGTAGGATTTAATTTTACATGTTATAGATATCAAATGAAGAGAACATGAGTTATTTCAGGTAATTGTCTAGTCTTTTTTTTACGTTTTTTCTAAAGGGACCGTTAGCCGCGATCCTCGAATCAACAATTGCGAATGTCCGAGGCGGAATTGTCAACAATTCAGTTTTCGCAATCAAGCATCCGCAGAACCGTTGCTTGTTAATGGATATTATGAAAATGAGAATTCAGAATTTAAATATGCAATTTGCCAATTATAAGTTTAACATTAAATAAAAAACAAAAAGAAAAAAAGTAATCTAGATTAAAATATTAACATAAGAAATAAAATTTAAATTAATCAAAGAAACCATATAGAAAGTAATTTTAAAGTAAAATAAAATAAAATAGTAATAGAATGGCTTCCACCTCTGCCATAAGAAACAGAACATAGACGAAATATAAAAATAAGAACTAAGGAAGCAATTAAAAATAAATAAAATTAAAATAAAATTGAATTTAATTGCTTATCTTTATGTATAGAATACGAGAAACACATATTGTAATTTATAAAAACCAATTATCATAATGCGGTGGTTGAGGAAATAAGGTTGGGGGGTGCATAAGATAGAGCAATATCCACCACTGAAACAACAGATACTGGAAATTGAAGCAATTTAATTTCTTAAATTCTTGGTTTACTCTCTTCTCGTTAATATTTTTCACCACTTTTGTTTTTTTACAGTTTATCACCTGCTCTCGGCAGAAGCCCAAATCAAGGAGGGTTGAAAAAAGAATAATAACAAAAAAATGCCCTTCCAAACCCAACCTAACACAGGTTTCACGGATGAGACAGCAACTGATTATATTATTATTATTATTATTATTATTATTATTATAGATTATTATTATTATTATATTAATTATTAATCATTATTATTATTTATTATATATTATTATGATTATATATTTATTTAATTTTTATTATTATTATATATTATTATATATATTATTAATTATATTATTATATTATTATTTATTATATTATTATTATTTATATTATTATATATTAATTATATATTATTATTATTATTATTATTTTATTTTATTATTATTATTATTAATATTATTATTTATTATTATTTATACTTATTTTATTTTGGGATTCTATTCTCTTTTAATTATTAACTGTATTTAATTATTAACTCTCAATTAGAATATAAATTTGAATATGAACCTGTACACCATATGGCTCAATGGACGAAAACGTTCCCTTAGTAGCCCATTTCTAGTCTAAGTATTTATTTTTTATATTAAAAATTGCTGGTTTTAATATGGAGATTATATGTGCGTGTTTATTTTGTGAGAATAAAGTTATTTTTGATTTTTTCGATTTTTCATCTATAGCAGAAATTTAAAAAGAACGAGTGGTTGCTTAGAAGGAAACTCCACAGCGAACAAGCCGAAGTTGCCCACATGTCCACGCAAATTCAATTGTGATGACACTGCGCCCTTATTAGAAAAGAGGAAAAAGCAACCAACTTCGAGTGTCTCAAAGAATAACTGGCAAGGCGAACTAAGAAAGGAACAGTTGTCAAAGCCTTTAGGCATTAATCTAGATTCAACCCAAAAGACGGCAACCTGAGCACGACCCCCACCTTTAGATAGTGAGAACAGTAGACCTATTACAAGAGGCGAATGAAGCTCTTAGTACTAGTTTTAAATTACTGGGAAAGGAAAAAAATATGCAATTTAAGAATTAATTACTTAGTCTTTGAGTCTTTCATTGCAACCTCTAATATGAGGACTTCATAAAAAAATATTTTGTTCATGTGAAGCGCAAGATGTTTATATTTTGATGCAAGAGAACGGAGCGAAAAACAATTTGAATGTAATATAAAAAGTAAAAAGGTATTCTTTGAGAGCGGAGATTGTGTAGAAGTTGAATTTATAAATGTTAAGTGACACCACTGGAAACATTTAGCCAAAGAATGAGCAGCAATAGAATCGAAGAGTAGTATGTAAAAAAAGCAACTCAAAATGCTATGAAAAGGGATCAATTTAAAAAAGATTAGAAGGAGTAGCCATTCATCATCAGATATAAATGAAAAGTAGATTAGCAGCGAGAAGATCGCTTAATTTATAAAAAAAAAAAAAAAAGTAGGAGTAAACAATAATTAACAAAGGAAGAAGAAGTCGCCTCATCACAATAGCCGATATGAAATGATATTGAAAGAAAGCTAAAAAAAGGTAAGCAGAGAAGAAGGAAAACACCAAGGATGTGGCTTGAGAGCAGAACGTATGCGCGTACCCAATCAAAGTTCATGGACAAGGTCAAGTGTCACCCAAAAAAAACTCCAATATTCTAAGGGCAGAAGAACACGTATGTGGAGGACAGTACAGAAACTCTATTCAGTAGTCCTTCGAGCGTTTAGAATGACATACTTGATAAACGAAAGAAGGAATGGATAACAGATAAACCCCAAGTAGAGGTAATGAGAGTTGAGAATGGTTTAAAAGATCTTAGATAACAACTGAGAGTTATATATGGCGATAGTTAGAAGAAACAGAAGCTGCTTCCTTATTCCGAGTAGGTTAGACAATTGGTATTTCCAACATTAGATTTAAAAAATAGTAATATTAAGCACAACAGAGTAATTATCAAACGAAGGACCGGCGCCAGCTCATAAACACCCACTCCTTCAAAAAATTGTCTTGAAGGATACCATCGACCGTTTATTGCGCTAAAAATCCATAGATTTTCAGGAGCCTATGCAACCGATCAAATGTATTCACAGGTAAGTCATAGGTCACCTGAGATGAGAAGGAGTAAGAGGAAGATTCCCAGAGTCAACAGAACCATCGGAGTGAATAAGAAGAGGAAAGGCAGACGCATAAATTGTTAGAGATGTTTTGGCAAAAGGCCAAAAAGATTTGTCATTAGGAAAACCATGAAAGTCAGTAAACGAAAGCTTTGCTCGTTGAATAATATCCGTGCAACGATTTGGAACTGGAGGAAACTTTCCGAAATGATAGAAGAAGGATAATTTATCCACTTCCGATATGCACTGTCTCTAGTCTGAATGGTGCAAGAAAAAATACGATCGAACCATGGGTTTTGAAGAGAGAAAAATTTATTCGAAGATGGAATGAATTCGTTCATCCCATCTGCAGTTATAGCCCCACACCTTATCGGCAGAAGCCGCAGCGTCTTCATTGCTAAAGCAATCATTCCAGGGATAGTTAGCTTAGATAAAACCTAAAGCCATACAATCGGCTCGATTAAAGTCCCGGATAGATACGCTTAGGGAAGAGTAGGAGCTGTTGGAGATAAAGCATTAAAATGAAAAGATTTAAGGTCTGTGGTTAGATATACCTATAGGGGCAAAGATGGCATATTTATGATTGGTTGGAATTAATCAGGAAAATGCGTAGATTTCCTAATCTGTTGCATTAGATCATTGAGGATACCGAATGATTCGGCTTAGATCAATTTG
>JABUQX010027352.1:0-2500 GCA_015478945.1 Trachelipus rathkii | reverse complement strand
AAACATACAGAGACCTGCACAAGGACAGCATAAAATCATCTTTAACAAGTCATAGGCGTACACGACACAGGCACTTCTCTAATCATCAACAAATATAAGAATGATAGAAAATATCCAAGCACACGAAACCATCGCAAAAATCAATGAATTCCTTTTGCATTCATAATAGTAACAACTACAATAAGCATCCCGGTGAAGTTAAGAAAGATTTTATACAAAATGAATATTCTGAAAACAGCAAAATAATTTCAACAACACGCAGAAGAAAATAGCCAGACCAACTGAAAACACACTTGAACTGTATGAAGATTCAAGAAAAAAAATCCATCCTTTAGCCTGAAAGATTCTCGCGTGTCGGACGAAAATTAGCTTTCCTTTTTTAAAATTTATTCATTAAAAAAAAAGTGTCTTTAAACAATGTTTTAATTTGTGTACATTTAGGTAATAAAATGAAAGTGACAGAAGCATAAACTAGCTAGGGAAATAAACGAGCAAAAGATCAAGTAATATATAATATATAATATATATATATATAATAATAGAATATATAATTATACTATATATATATATATATATATATATATAATATATATATAATATATATAATAATAGTATATATATATAATTAATTCAATCTAGAATAAATAATTTGAAAAGAGGGATTATCGGAAAATAATGCTTGATATGTCTTGATATTTACTATAAATAAATAAAAATACATTAATATTTTAACAACTATATTTATTTTCCTTTTCCGAATTCGTTTGATATTTCAAATTTTTTTAATATTTTAATTAAAAAACTCGAAAAATAACAAATTTGCCTCAATTTTAATTTGAAATCATAGTAAATACCAAAAAAAATTGATTACATTTAGGTATGTTTATATATTTTGAATCAATTTGATAACAAAGGAGAAATTTAATTAAAATATATTTTTTTGCATTTGATTGAGTTAAAGCATATTTTATTTAGTGTAAATTACAGTTAAAACAGGAAAGAGCCCCGGTTTTACCCTTTTTGGCCGGGGGCGGGGCCGGGCCCCGGTCGGTCTACTCGCTATATTGCACCTTTCTAACATTTGAATTTCAATAAGCTTACAACACTCGAAAAAGAATTAGTAATTTTTAATGAAACTTAAATCGAATACGATTCCAATATTCCCGTATTTACAAAACTAACAGCTCAATTTTATTAAAAACACACAAAATCAGTAATAAAAAATATAATATGAAAAGCTTATTATTACAAAATAGAACTCCCAACAATCTTTGCTTATTAAAACATGAAATATAGGCAGAGAACCTATTCGTAGCCGAGAAAGAATTGATCAAACGCTTTTTTCAAACACTCTCAGGTTGAATATATGAATTAAAAAATAAAAAAAAAAAAATGATTAAAAATATAAAATAGTCGAATATAAGAGAATGATCAAAGAGATAATTATTAATATTAATATTATATTATGTATTAAAATTCAATATTATTCTGCTAATCCAATACTAATAGAGATTATTTCAAAAAAAAAAAATGGCTTATACTGACTCGTCAGGCACATCCAAAGTTGCCTAGCCCTAGAGCAGGGGTGGCCAACCTTTTGCATACCATGCGCCAATTTTTTCACAGACGAGTTCAGATGCGCGCCATACAACTCATAATAGTCATAATTAACATTTTAAATGATTAATAATTTGAATTTTTTATGTAAAATATTATCTATTACAGCACATTAACATTACTCGGGCATTAATGGACTTTTGAGCCTTATTGATTTCGCATTAGTCTTTCAAGCTTGTGTTAAATTTTACTGAGACAGCAGAGAAATTTTTCAATCCTCTCTAATCTTCTTATTCCGACCTTTTGGTTTTCCTTCCAATTTCAATTCAGGATGAAAACTTGTTCACATCTGTATTCATTTCAAAACGACATATGACTTTTTGCAATTTTCTTAGCTTGGGAAATGTACAAGGTTAATGAACTCCAGAAATTAATTATGTCAGATCGTTTTGATCTGGAAAAAGCAAATCAAATTTCATTTTTTAATAAATTTGTTTTAAATCTACATACGATGCCCAGAAATATACTTTTAAGTTTTTATTGCGATTTTTTTCCACTAAGGAAAATAGGTTACAAATGTTAGCATGTAGTTTTCTTCTTTAGGCAAAATCAATAAACACTTTCAATGACCTTTGCAATATCTCGATTTATTTCAACATATTGGTCAAAATTGCTATTATCCAAGCAATTCCACTTGCTCTTTCCATGTGTGAAATGATCTCAAAAACCTCATTTTCTTAACTGAAGCCATGAACAGTTTAATTTATTTAAAAGAGACTGATGCTATACTGAAACTAGAAATTAATTTATTTTTCCTTGCAGTTTTAAATTAGATCCATTGAATGGCTAGTATATCAACTAAAAGTGCCAAATCCAATATCCAGTGTCTGTCACAAATATAGGTCTTTCATTCAGGTAGCTCATTTCTGCTATAATCTCTCCC
>JABUQX010027351.1:15000-25000 GCA_015478945.1 Trachelipus rathkii | reverse complement strand
ATATATATATATATATATATATATATATATATATATATATATATATATATATATATATATATATATATATATATATATATATATGATAAAATTTGTGTATTTCAGGAGTGGACTCATAAAAGACGGAGAAGATGTGGTTAAAGAAGAGAGGCGGATTGTAGAATAGTATAGTTTATTTGTTTATTGGGTCTGACCAAAGTCAGGCTGTAGAGTAGAAATAGATTTAAGTTTTAGTATTTATTGTGTAATATATCTAATGTGTATTCTTTCTTTTATTTCAGTAGTTAAGTTTATAAAGATATGGTTATAATAAGTAGTGTCAGACGTTGATGGTTCAATAGTGAAAGTCCGATAAAGGAGGTGAAGGTTGTAGTGAAGGTATAGGAATGAAAAGTGGTTTGTAGTGGTGACAAATAGTGTTAGTTAAAGTCATTGGTACTAAGTCAGTAGTGGAGGCACTTTTATATTTAGGGGTGCCTCTATACCTTGTTGATAACTGATGCATCAGGGATTAACAGGTTTGGTGTTTGGTGTAACAAATAGTTAAGTTTATCTTTGTATTTAATAGATAGTAATATCTACCAGTTAAGAGTTTTTTTTGTTTTTTTGGTTACCTCGCAAACAGTAATTTTCCTGCCTTCGTAGAACTCTACAATCAAGTTCTTATATTCGTAAGTGTTTTGTCTTCTCTGTTACCATTTTTAATCAGTGGTAGCAGAGCGTAGTTCGTTTCTCTCTGGGAGTAGTGGTGTATGGTTTACGGGGAAGAACGGGGTAGAGTAAGTAAAGTGGTTTGTGGTGTTGTATAACTTTGTCTGTTTAGGGTGTGTGTAGTGGTGAAGTGAAAGATGGAAAAGAAAGGTGATGGTAGTGATACTGGTGGTGAAAAGAAAGTGGAAGTGGTTGTAGAAAAGAGGGTGCATAGAGCATGTCCCGAGTTTAAAGGAGATTTGAATGCAGAAGAGTATGATGTGTGGAAGAGTAAAGTAAAGTTGTGGTTTAAGATTTGTGGTGAGGAGTTTGAACAACCTGCAGGTGAGCTTTTGTTCAGTTTGGGTGCAAAGGCTTATGAGTGTGTGTGGACGGTGGATTGGGAGTCATTAGGTAAAAAGGAAGGAGTGGATGAAATATTACGGAACTTGGATGAAAGGTATGCAAAAGAGAAACAAAGGGATAGGTACGACAAGTTATGTGAGTACTTCCATATTAAAAGAAAGAATGGTGAATCAATGAGGGAATATGCGAACAGATATGAGGGGATTGAGAGAAAGTGTAAGATTGTTGGTAAAGTGGATTTAGGAGAAGATATGAAGTGTGTGCATCTTTTGGAAGGAGCAGATGTGAGTGACAGTCAAAGACAAATGGTTTTGGCGTATTGTGGAAAAGATGAGTGGGTGTTTCGTAACTTTCGAGATGCGTTGATAAACATATGTGAGGGTTTTGGAAAGAAAGTAGAGAACCGAGGTGCTGGAAACAAAGTGAGTGAGAGTAGTTGGTATTCAAGTAGTCAACATGTGGCTGGGCCCAGAAGTGAAGAGTGGATTGGTGGTCAATTGTTGAATGTGAAGGATAAGGATGGAGTAGTGAGTGAATGTAATATTTGTAGGTCGAAATTTCATTATGCGTATAAATGTCCGTCGAGAGGTAGAGGTAGAGGTGTGTACAGTGGTAATGGTTATGGTAGTATTGGTGGTGTTAGTAGAGGGAGAAGTAGGGTAGTAGATAAGGTAGAAAGTGGTAGTAGTAATGTTGTTGATGACATGATTTTCTATGGTGGTAGTGTTGACAGACAAGTAGTGGACAGTCTCAGTGATGGTCATCGGTATGTTGGAATGGGAAGAGGTAGGAGTGTGTGCGATGTGGAGGAGAGTATTGAAGAAGAATATGCTAGTATTTGTAGGATAGTAGGGCGAAATCCCGTGAACAAGTGTATGGGAGAAAGTGGTGAAAAAGTAGTGGTGCCTTTAAGAGTGTGGATGGGTGATGAGAAAGATGATGTAGAGAAAAACGGGAAGACAAAAGTTTGTGTTAATCGCTTTGTGAGTAAAGAAAGTGTAAAAGTAGAATTAGAGGAAAAAAACAAAGTGAGTGATGTTGTTGGAATAGTGAAATGTAGTGTAGTAGAAGAAGGTAAGTGTCGTGAAGTGGAAGTGAGTGATGTTGCTGGGGAAGATAAGTGTAATAGTGTTGGTGGTGGTGGAACAGTGACGGGTAGTGAAGTAGAAGAAGGGAAGTGTAGGGAAGTAGAGGTGAGTGATGTTGTTGTGGAAGTGAACAGAAAGGAGTCGGAAGTAACACAATGTGAAGATGTAAGTGTAGAAAAGGGGGGAATGAGAGAAAAAGGAAAGAAAGGAAAGAAGAAGAAGAAAGGTAAGCGTGGTGCTAAAGAAAAAAATGTAAATGAAGGATGGGAGAGACGTAAAGAGGGGGAGCTTTTTACGGAGTGGTTGTATAGAGTTTTTGAGCATTTTTCTAGTTATGAAAGTGAAGGGGTAGTGTTGGAAATGTTTTTGTTGAAGTATGGGTATGATCGGGAATCAGATGTGTCTGATCCTGAGTGAAGTAGTGAGTAGTTTTAGTGTTTGTATGGAGGAGTAGTGGTAGTGGTGATGGGTAGAGTAGTGTTTGTGCTTGGAGAGTAGCAGTTGTAATAGTAGTAGGTAGAGAGTAGTGCAGTGTAAAGTGTAAGGGTATGTTTTATACAAGTGAAAGGTGTGGGAGAGAAAGGTATAAGATTGATAAAATTTGTGTATTTCAGGAGTGGACTCATAAAAGACGGAGAAGATGTGGTTAAAGAAGAGGGGCGGATTGTACAATAGTATAGTTTATTTGTTTATTGGGTCTGACCAAAGTCAGGCTGTAGAGTAGAAATAGATTTAAGTTTTAGTATTTATTGTGTAATATATCTAATGTGTATTCTTTCTTTTATTTCAGTAGTTAAGTTTATAAAGATATGGTTATAATAAGTAGTGTCAGACGTTGATGGTTCAATAGTGAAAGTCCGATAAAGGAGGTGAAGGTTGTAGTGAAGGTATAGGAATGAAAAGTGGTTTGTAGTGGTGACAAATAGTGTTAGTTAAAGTCATTGGTACTAAGTCAGTAGTGGAGGCACTTTTATATTTAGGGGTGCCTCTATACCTTGTTGATAACTGATGCATCAGGGATTAACAGGTTTGGTGTTTGGTGTAACAAATAGTTAAGTTTATCTTTGTATTTAATAGATAGTAATATCTACCAGTTAAGAGTTTTTTTTTGTTTTTTTGGTTACCTCGCAAACAGTAATTTTCCTGCCTTCGTAGAACTCTACAATCAAGTTCTTATATTCGTAAGTGTTTTGTCTTCTCTGTTACCATTTTTAATCAATTTTGATATTCTGAATTTAATAAATTTTTTTTTTTTCGAATTACCTGATTTTGATATTACCATTTTTGAGTTGTTATATATTTAAATAATTTATTTTTAAATTAATTATTTTCGTTAGAATACACCTATGTTTACATAGGTGTATTGACTTATATTGAAATATATATTTTTTTCATTTAACAAAAACGTATAGTGCAAAGCACACCTGTATATATGTAATATTTTTTTTCTATCAATTATAATTTTTTATATGAAATTGTGTGGTCTGTGTTCATTTTCGTTAGATTCAGTCTTCTTTAGTGACATTAATAGATATCCACCATCTTTTTCCTTCTTTTTCATTTCTTATAAAAAGAGTTGCAAACTGACTGGGTAAGGCGTTCTTTGCCAATAAAAGTCGGATCCCTCTTCCTTTCTCATTATTTTCATACGGCTTAGGGTTTTCTTTTTCTGTTGGATGACGGTGAAAGGCTCCTCCCGTCAACGCCGTTATAATAATTATAATATCTTATATATATATATATATATATTATATATATATATATATATATATATTAATATATATACATATATATAATATTATATATAATATACAAAAGGTGGCATTAACATGTAAAGCGTCTAATCCTGGTAATTAACTCGTTAATTTTTCGTTAACTTTTAACGCTTTCGTTACGTTAATTTCAAAAAGAAGTAACGGACTATTACGAGTTAAAATTTCCCCTACATCCGTTAATCGTTACCTTAATTTACGAGTTTATAAAATATTTTGTTACAGATTTTAAATTGTATTAGATTCGATTTCGATAACAAACTTTTTTGCCCAAAATTTCCCTAAACGCTCCTCTCAATGGCTAAAAATGTGTTTATTCTTACACGGGTATTATCCCGTTTAGAAATGTTTAACATGTTTTCCTTTTTGCTGTATTCTCATTTCTTATCGGTTCGCTGAAGAAAAAAGAGATAGTGATCTGTTGCCCATTTAATGAGTCATTAAACTTGTTTCGTTAGTTTACTTGAAACCTGCCCTCTTTTGCCGGATAGTGAAAAAATATAAGAAAAAACTATTCCTCATTAAGCGTTGTAAATTTATAAAAAAATATACATATTGTTATTAAAAATTCTAAGTTGACATATCCTATTATTTTAACAATAATATACTACTCGGGGTGTCCGTAAAAAGAATGTCCCAGTTTCAATTCTTTTATTATAACAACGTAATATACAATATCAACAGCATATCATACATCAACAGTGAAGTCATTGAAACATTTTTCCTACATATGTTCAATATGTGCCCCTTCGTTATAGGGGATACATTCAGCGATAATCCAATTCCTCCCAAACATTTGGTTAACAGATCCGGAGTTATGGAAGGCAACGGCATGTTCAATTCTGCGTATAATTGGGCAGCCAAATAGCAGCCCCATAGGAAAAAATCGCATGGCGTTAAGTCCGGGGACAGGGGGGGCCAGATATATCTCTGTCGTCTGGACCATTACGACCAACCCAACGATCTGGGAGTAAGTCGTTCAACCAACGCTCGCACTATTTGACTCCAATGTGGAGCGGGCTCCAATCTCTGCTGCCATTATAAAAGTTTACAGCTCATCGTTTAATAATTGTGGGAAAGAGCATTTGTTGTAAACATATCGAAGATAGGCGACCCCTGTTACGGTTGCTTCTGCGAAAGAAAGGTCCGTAGACTTGGCGTCGGGATATGGCGCAGAAAAAAGTTAACCTTTGGGGAATCACGTTCGTGTTCTACAAGTTCATGCGGATTTTTAGACCCCAGATACGAACATTATGGGCATTCACCTAACCCCTGAGATGAAAGGTGGACTCATTACTAAACTCTACACGATCTAAAAGGTCATCGTCTCGACCTAACACTGCACAGGCCAAGGTAAACCGTACAGCCTAGTCGTCGGGCTTTAAAGCATGTACAAACTGCAACCGGTATGCACGCATGTGTAAACGTTTCCTTAACACCTTCCACACCGTCGTTTTTGGCACCTTCAGTTCGTGACTTGCTCTCCGAACGGATTTCTTAGGACTATGAAGAACGAGGCCCTGATACGGTCCACATCCTGTACAGTCACTTTGGGCCGTCCTGTACTTTTGCCTTAACAAAGACATCCATTAATTGCAAATTGCCTATACCATCGGCGAATGTTTTTGCCACATGGAGGGATCACATTGGAACCGTAAACGAAAAGGCACGTTGAATCGTAATTACAGATTCACACTTAGCAAATTGTAAGACACACATAAAGCTTTACGCTCAGGACTCAGCCATTGTCAGTATTGTGGCGCACGCAGCTAGAAGAAGACTACGATCTGGAATGCGCGCATGCGCGTCATGTCGACCTATCAGGAATCGTTCTGCGCAAGTGCATATTCGAAACTATGCAACTTACTCTTCATTTTTGATGTATGATATGATATGATATGTATATTATGCTGTTATAATAAAGCATTGAAACTGGGACATTCTTTTACGGACACCCGGTATTGAGTATTAATTAATAAGGTATTTACGCTTTGGAAATATTCTCGGCAAGCGGCAAAAGCATCTGCTATAGGTCAAAACCTAATTAATTTGTCTGATAAGCTTAATATCATATTAATATTGTAGGATATTATTATAATTAAAAGAAAATTAACAATAATTATTTTTACTATTCCTACAATTTGAAGACGGTTAACGTTAACGATTAACGTTAACTTCCGCTACATTCTTTACTGATAAACGCTTTAATGATTAACGTCGTTAATATTTTTTGTTAACCGATTAAAAATTAACGACGTTAACTTTCTCATTAACGGTGCCCACCTTTGTATATATATATATATATAGTGCTGTTACCTAAAAAAGGCCCATCAATTTTGTTATGCAAAAAAGGCCCACCCTGTATCTCCGTATATATGATGTGTAGAGCGAAAAAAATTGGTGGACCTATTAACCCCATTGAGTATGCATGTTTAAAGGTGTTATAATGGTTCAAATTCGATTTTTTGAATTTTAGGAATTTTTTGAAATTTTTCAAAAAAATTTTGCCTACTTTTTGACAATCGTGAAAAACCATTTTGGTACTTTTCCAGTCAATACTGCATTAAGAACTCTAGAAATTTATATTAATATTGAATTAAATTATGTTAGTCCCATGCATAAGGTAATCCCACACCAAATTTCAAGAAATTTGGTGCAGCCAATCAACACACAGGTACCATCGAAAAAGACTATCAAAAAGGGCCCATTTGTATGACAAAAAAGGGCCCACTTTTTTTTGAATGAAAATTGGCCTGTATATGTGTTATAATAAATAACAACATGGTATATATTGTTTAAATTTTTGTTTTACTTTTTGTAGTATTTGGCTAAAAAATAGTTTTGTTATGTAAAAAGGGCCCACTTTTCATAAATGTTATTGTAAAAAAAGGGCCCATCTTATTTTAACTTCTTTGGTTTATAGATACGTTATATATATAGATAGAGAGAGAGTTATAGAGGTTTGGCCCACTTGGATTTTTTGTTTAATTTAAGGAAAGTTACCATTTTTTATGTAGTAGTTTTCTTTCATGAAAAAAAAAAAAAAAAAAAAAAAAAAAAATATCCTTTTAATTTTTAGTCACAAAAAACCTTAAATAACAAAATAATAACTTAAAAACACTAAAAAAATTAACTCAACCAAGAGTTATAAGGGTTGACCCAAATGGGATGATTTTTGAAAGAATTTTAGAAAATTTACCTTTTTTATTTTATTCATTTAATTTCTTTTAATTTCAAAGTAAAAAAAAAAAATCGCCTTATTTAGTCACCAAAAACCTTAAATAACAAGTAATAACCTAAAATACCAAAAAATAACTCTAGCAAGGTTAAAAGGGTGGGGGGGGCCCTTTTGTCCATACAACATGGCCCTTTTTGCAAAAAAGTTGGCTTTTTTTTTTTCAAACTTTTCGGGGGGGGAGTTCTAAATAAATTTTTTACAACTTTTTAAGCAAAACAAAAATTTTTATGTGGTAACATACATAGGACATGGCAATCTAAGAACTTATTTTAAAACTCATATATGTTAAATAGTTTAGTAGTTATTGCCAAACTTAAAAAAGTGGGCCTTTTTTAGGTATATATATATATATATATATATATATATATATATATATATATATATATATATATATATATATATATATATATATATATTTATATATAAAAAAAATATATATTTTTATCTTTATATATAAATATATATATATATATATATATATATATATATATATATATATAAAAACACTATATAATATATATATATATATATATATATATATTATACAGTCATAGTCATGTTATGTAAAAAAAAACTACTGATTTTTGTTATGTAAAAAAGAACCACTCTGTATCTCGGTATATATGATGTTTAGAACCAAAAATTTTGTGGACACATTAACCCCATCAAGAATGAGTGAAAAAAAAAGTGTTATAATGGTTCAAATTTTATTTTCTGAATTTTTGGAAATTTTTAAATTTTTTTTAAAAATTTCACAAATTTTCAGCTTATTTGACTGATTTTTGGGGACTTTTCCAGCATTGGCTGCATTAAGAAGTCCATGAATTAGTACCATATTTACTTCAATTATGTAGGTCCCACCATTTATCTCATCCCAAAACAGATTTCATGAAGCTCACCAACACAGTTACTGGCCAACTTGTAACGCAAAAAAAAAAAAATTGTAATGTAAAAATAAAAATACACCTCCAAATTAATTGAAAATGCTGATGTATATGCACTATAACTCCTGTCAACATGATGTAAGGTTGTTTTTTTCCTTCTGTCAGTGTGGGGTCTAAAAAAAAAAATAAAATAAAAAAAATAAAAGTACAAAAATGTACAATAAAAAAAAATATTTTTGTTTAGACTTTTTGTATATATATATATATATATATATATATATATATATATATATATATAATATATTATATATATATATTTGTAATATTATATAGATATATGATTTATATATATATATATATATATATATATGATTATATATTATAGTATATATTATATATATATATATGTTGAAATATGTGTATGTTGAAATTCTAAGGACGGGTTTCGGATTTCCAGTTGACGAAGAAAGAAAAACTTTTTTAACCTTTTTACTACTAAGAGGTTTTCAGTTTATTCCTGCAATACGAATTGGATGGACCAATGCCTTTGTTGATTGGGGCAAATCTTGGATGGAATTGGTAAACGAATTTGAAATTTAAATCAAACAAAGAAGAAAACTCGGTTATTTTAATTTGGTGGTGATATCAAGTATTTTGGCTGGAGCATTGTAGGTTATCTGAATCCTTTAGTGATATGCATAAAAGGATCGGGTGAGTTTAAAACTAAATAAGGTTGTAAACATTGCGTGCTCTATTGAGTAAGAACCAAAAATTTAAGGTAACTTAATTGTGCGTTAATACCTATTTTTGACTAGACCAATTTTTTCATTGCTATGAGTTAATAATGTGTTGTTTGTAAACATCATTACTTGAATTATTTTGACTTTAATAAAGTGTTTCACGAACATTGCCGCATATTTTGAGGAAGTAGAAGAATTTAAATAGAATTTATTTGCTTAAACAGTATATACTATAAAACTAAGGTCGGAGGTGGTTTTCCTAAAGAGACAAATTTACGGAGGAAGTGGTTTTAATATTTAGTGATATTTAATAGTCTTTTAATATTGATATATATGGGCTAATGTTTAATAGTGGGTTGTATTTATAAAGTTGTTGAATTGGTAGGTATATGTGGGGGATTTTTAAGAGTTTTTAAATAGTTAAATAAAGATTTTTAATAGATAAATAAAGTTTTTAACGGGGTAAATTTTAAAGAAGAAAGATAGGAAAAGAGTGTAGGAAATAAATATAAATTGAAGATTGTAGGTTTTAACCTTTATATTTATTTTTAATATTTTTGTTATTTATCATTTTAACTTTTTATTTTATTTTATTTTTATTTTATTTTTTTTGGGTGTTTATATTTTGTGGTATATATTGGTGAGCGGGTGGTGGCCTTAGGTGTTGGGAGGTGCCTAAGGTGGGGAGTCCCACAAAGCGTGCAGCCTGGTGAGTATATATATAGAAGAAGGGAAAGATGGGGAGGAGAGAGGTAAATTAGGGTGGGATGTAGAAAACGTGAGAGGGGTAAACGAGGATTTGAAGAGGGAGGAAAGTGGGGTTAATGTTTGAGGAAAAAAGGTTGGATGTTGTTAGGGGTTAAACCAGAAACTAAAGCCTAAAGGGGAAAGCAGGGAGAGGACTTGGAAAATTACAAGGAGTATGATAATCAGGGTGAACAGAGAGAGTGAGGGCGAAGGGAAGGGTGGGAATAGTTATGAGGAAAGAGGTTTATGGGATAAGGTAAGGTTGTGCAGCCAGGTGAGTCGAGGATTAATGTGGGTAAAAGTGAAATTCGGGGGGAAATGTGGGTTTTTATATGTGCATATGCACCAGTGAATGGAGCGAGGGAGGAGGAGAGAGAAAGATTTTGGAGTGTGTTGAATGAATGTTGGGAAAGTTTCGGGGTTAATGATAAAATTTGTTTATTAGGAGATTTGAATGCAGGAGTGGGAAGGGAGG
>JABUQX010027351.1:0-10000 GCA_015478945.1 Trachelipus rathkii | reverse complement strand
AAAAATTCTCCAATATTACAATCTATATCTTTATTAAAAATAATAAAAGTATTGATTGCAAGTATTAATTACAATATTATATCAAAGATAATTAATAAATATATTTCATTAGATATGGCAAACATTCTTTATTTTTGAAACAATAAAATATTAAAAAGTAAAACAGGCTTGAAATATCTTACAAGATTATTATTATTATTATTATTATATTCTATTATTATTATTATTATTATTATTATTTTTTATTATTATTATTATTATTATTTAAAATAATTCAATTGTTACCTTCGCTCAAACGATGGAAATGTTTTTTAAGTGAGAACTTCTTTTGCTTGTCTCACTAATCTCTAATCTGTTATAATTTATATTTCAATTTTATAATTAAAAATGGGAAAAGAAAAAACAGTATACAATTTTGCACATTATATAATATATATAATATATATAATATATAATATAGTCAAAATAATGTATACTATATCATCACTTTTCTAAGAAAAATTCTATCTCTAATATATTTTTCGCGCCTTTTACAACACTACTTAGAGCTGTTTCTTTAGCTGTTATCTAAGCAGTTGATGGGCCCAAACGAATGACTTTTCTTATGATCCAACCCTTTTTAAAAGATCGCTTTCCCCCTGTCCCTCTCTCATCCCCTTCTCTAATCTCTCTAAACCCCTAAAGTTTCTCCCTCTCATTCCCCATCATTCTCTCGGTCTCTCTATCCCTTTTTTCTGAAGTGAAGTCTAAAATGGATTTTTGGATAAATCCAAATGTAAATCCATTTGGAATCCGGATGGATTTTAGGAATGGATTTTTAGGAATGGATTTAGGAATGAGATTCCCAGATTGAGAGCTATGATTCACAGACTTATTTCAACATCATGGCGCCAATTTTATGATCCAAAAGTTTAAAAAGTGTCAATTCAGGTCGTTAAAAAAGATATTAAAGCGAGATTTGTTTTTGAATTATATGCTTTTAAACATCAACAAACGAAGTTTCTTGATTTCAAATATTGTGAAATAATTTTACAATAAGGACTCTGCCTTCAGAAAATTAAAATTCATAAAGGATTTTAATTCTAATAGTACTATAAACATACAATTCAAAATAAATTCAGAAAGGGTATTAGTCATGTAGAAAGGATATTAGTCCAAGTTAGCAATGTTAGAATATAATTCCACTTCTTGAGAAGTAGATTGCCTATATGGAATAGGTGGTGGCATCGGAGGTTTGGGTATTAATGATTGCCTAAATTTTATGGGAGGTTGTACCAAGGGTTCAATTTCAATTTGATTCTGTGGGGAATTTTGAACTGGGGTTACCTCTAATGGAAGGGTTGAAATGGGTATATTATGCAATGGAATATCTTGGGGTTCTTGATTTAATTCTTTCAAACATTTTCTACACAATGCTTTTCTATAAGACCAAGTCAAATAAATAATCACTATGATGAAAATGAATAAAATAATACTAGATGTTCCTCCACCGATATATGGAATTAATTTAACTTGAGAAAGATAAGGAGTTAATGGGTGGATGGTATTATTAATACTGTCTAGTCTTTTATTCCACTGGACTTCTTTCATTATTTGAAATTTTGGGAACAATGCTGAAGAGATATTTGGTAAAGCAACATGAGTTAAAAAGTTAAACAAAACTTTATCAGATTGGGCAATTAATGAAGTTAATGAAATATTTTTCTCTAAATGAATGGGGTTTTTAAATTGATAATTAGCAGAGGTAAAAGTACAACCGTGAGGAATATTGAAAATAAAATTATTTATATGTTGTACGGAATGAGGTCTTTCGCAGGATATGGAAGCTCTAATTTTTTCTGCAAAAGATATAATAGTGAAATGTCCTAGGGTTACTGTGAAGGGTTCTTTTGATTTAAAGATAGTTATAGGACATGATGAGAAATTAGTAGTATAGTTAAGCAGAAGCGATAGCAAGCATGTTTTGTCATCAATGGATGTAAAAGGTTGTGATTGAGGGCAAACCGCTGTTTTCCCTATGTTGCGACAATAGTCGTGAACTGAATTTCGCAAATAAGTATATTTTCTCTGACCATAATTAACGAAAAGATAATTATTCGGTGTATTATACATTATTCGAACGGATGTTTCATTAAATGGAATGAATGTTGGGAATGGAATTAACTTATATGAAATAAATTTCTCATTTGAAATGAATGGAATTAATGTAATTAATTCAAATGGATTAGTGGTTGATTTTATAGTCCATGAGTATGTCAAAAATGAATGGTATGTTGTTGCTTCTAATGGTATGATAGGATGTAGTTTTGTGGTTTGTGTCATTTCTAGTATATATGGTAACAAAAAGATGGGTGAATAAAGTTGGTCATTAGTTATCTTGTTTTTAGCTAATTGTAATGAAGTGATAACTAATTGATGTATCATTGTAATACTGTTAACTGAATGTTCAACTAATGTAAGTAATGATTTGATACTACCTAGTTGATTAAGTATGTTGTGGGTTGCTAGTGATCTGTTTTGAAATTCAATTAATTTTTGTTAAGTTAATTTGAAATTCTGATAGTGTTCGGGTATTTGACTTCAATTGTTCTTTAAGTTCATTAACTAATAAATTTGAAGTACTCGCAAAGTTTCCTAATATATTAATCTTTTTTCTTAAAAATTTAATTTGTTTATCAGTCGCGGTACCAAATAAAATATTAAGAATATCTCCTCCCAATTCGAAAGCAGCTCTTTTATATCTAGTTTGGGAGTGAATCCATGGTAAGCTTTTAATTTCAGCTAATTTAAGGGATATTACTTTAGTTCTAATTTTAATGAGTTGAAATTCCCATTTATGTGCTCTTTGATTTATAGAAATATTAATAAAATTATCATTAAACGCAGGCAAAAATTTATCTTTTAAAGTATCTACCATTTTGGTGGTTCTATAAATAGTGGTTTTAATTTCTGATGGGCATTCTAAAGATACAATCAAGTCAAGATATCCTTCAATAAAATTTACTTCACCGGAGTGATACAAAATGATACCTGGCAGTACTCTTGTTTCTTCATTAATGTTAGTGGAGATGGATAAGACTGCAGGTAAAAGAAGTAATGCAAAAACTGGACGTAACATTTTCATTACAGTCTGAAATGATTATTACTTCGATTTAATAAATGAGGTCGCCGTTTCATTAAAGTAAAATGAAAATAATTAATTAAATGTATTAAATTCTTTTTAAAGTTACCTATGATTATACTAGAGTTACGTTAATTTTTAAAATTTAAAATTTGGAATCAAGTTTGATATGTTTCTGATAATAAATTTAATTAATGAAATCAAATAATTAAAATAAAATGAACTTCATAAATGAAATCAAGTTTATTGGATCTTGGATAATAAAACTAAAGATAAGTAATGTTAAAACATTCTGATTATAATTAAAATGAAAATTAAAATTAAAAGATTATATAGCATGAGGCTAATTAACATTAATTATAGCATAAGGCTAATTAATATTAAGAAAAGCTGATTATATAGCATAAGGCTAATTCTGAATTAAGATAAAAATTAAAAATAAAAGCAAGCTAATTATATAGCTTAAGGCTAATACTTAATTAAAATAAAATTCTTAATATTAATAAAAGCAAGCTGATTATATTTTTATTATTCTAATATTAAAACGAAATTTTTCGATTTTTATTTTGTTTTTCTTTTTAAAATAAAAAATAATAATAAAAACATGTTACTAATAAAAAAATAAATAAAAGTATATAAACGTTTCTTAAATAAATTTTTTCTATTTTTTTTTGGGTTTTTTTAGTTTCAAAAGAAAAGACTGACCCCTGGGGGCAAAAAAAAATTTATCCGAATTCGTAACGGACATAATAAAAATATGGAAACTTATACTTAAAAGATTAAGAATAGAAAAGTGTAAACATGTGTTTTGTGTAATATATTGTAATAGAAATATAAAAACTTAAACCTAAAGGTTATGAACACAAATAAAATAAAATAAAAGATTTATTTACAAATTGTTTTACAATGTTAAGAGATTTAACTCTTAGGAGGCAAATAGTAGAGTCTATTTCCTCTTCTAGTCATCTCTAATGGCAAAACAACTGGAGGTCTCTGTAATTCTGTTTCAGACGACTCTTTTGTTGCTTCTTCCGTTCTTGGTGGTAGAGATTGAAGAGATTCATGCTCTCTTTGTCTTGTTTGACTTCTTGTAACTCTTTGTTCCACATCCCTCGGACCTCTGAATTGCTGGTGAGGTCTATACGACGGATCTTCTTTTCTATCATCTCTTGTGACTTCAGATGTTGATAAATCCATAAAATCTTCTGGAGGTGTTACCTCATCATCTTTGGGAAGTGCTTCAGAACTTGGCACATTTTCCCCTACAGTTCCATCTGTAAGTGGTGTTACCAAAGCATCCTCTTGTACTTCTGCAATGACAGGTTGTTCCTCATGTTCAGAACTGTCTGAAATATATGAATCCTCTTGTCTGATTGGTGATAGAGACGGTCTATATCCTCTTACTTGAGTTCTTGTTTGTGGAGTAGAATTAATCAATCTACTTCCTTGAGGAGTATCAGGTATTCTTTGGTTACAAGAAGTTTGTGTTTCTTCTACAGGATTCTGTTGTTCTTGTGGTGAATCCTCAGGTAGAAACGTTTTGTTCAATCATAAAAAGTGAAGGGGGAATCCAACGAAGAAGTGTTGGAGATTCTGAATCATCTACCTGTCGATTGCTATCTTCTTCAGGTTCCAATCTTGTTCTTTCCTGTTGTAACTTTCGGGGATAAGCAATTGTTTCTTGAATTCATCTGGTTCCAAATCTCATCATTATTCAACGAAAAATGAGAATTCTTAATCTTTCTACTGGAAATTATCTTTTACATTATCCCGGTGAAACCGGAAATAATTTCCGTTGAATTTAAACACGAAAGCATAAGCTTATTTGGCTCCTTTATTTGATTCACAATAAAAGGACCTTCAAATCTTTTGTTCAATTTAGAACTTTGTTCTGGTTTCTTTACAGCATTTACAAAAACATAATCGCCCACTTTCAATTCTCTTTGTGTGGCATGTTTGTGTTGCTGTTCCATAGCTTTAATTGTTTCTTTTTCTAGATTTTCTCTAGCTAAATCTCTTATTGCTTCCATTCTTTCCACTACGACATCTACCTCATCTGAAATGAACTTTCTATTTTCCGATTTATTTGTAAATGGAGAGACATAATCAGGCATCTCGTAGGGAAGTCTCTTTATATATCCATGCAGGACAAAATGTGGAGAAGATCCAATTGATCTATTATACGATGTATTAATTGCTATTTGAGCAAAAGATAAGTATTTTGACCAATCTCTGTGATTGTCTTTTACAAAATGACGGAGGAAATTTTCAATATCTGCATTCAATCTTTCAACTACACCATTTTGACTTGGTTTGTAGGGCAGAATATTAACTTTTTTTATCCTCCAAGCTTTACATAGCTCTTTGAAGGCAGCTGACGTAAATTCTGGGGCATTGTCCGAAGCTAGAACTTCTGGGCTCGAATGCCTACATATCACCCTTTCTTGTAAAGCTTGAGCAAATTCTTGGCTTGTTCTTGATTTACAAGCGACTAATTCGCAATAACGTGTCAAAACATCTCTAAATACAAGAATGTGTTTGGCACCTGAAATTGAACAATGTGGAAGTTTTACGGCTAATACTAAATCGCACAATGTACTCTAGAAAAGGAAGATAAGGAAGAGGCATTCTGTTTTTATTTCAGCTTTTGGAGGCCTAGGACCTTTAACCTTAGCACATGACAAGCACTGAGAACAGTACTCCTTTACTAACTTACTTAGATGAGGAAAAATGTATCTTTCTCTAACTCGTTTTTCAGTCCTCTGCTGTCCTCCATGCCCACTTCCAAGTGAAGAATGGCATTGATCTATAACTGAGTAGATCATGCTATCTGGTACTTGTATTACATAAGGTTCCTTTCTAGTTGCATAGTACAGCACTTTCTTATGGAAAATGTGTGGATAAGTTTTAGGGTTTTCCTTAGCCCACTTAACTAATTCTTTTAATCTAGGGCAATTCTCTTGTTCCCTATTAAAAGTTTCTTTCGTTAAAATAAAATCTTTTCTTGGTAGCATCGGTTTCTTTTCTCCTTTAAAGAAATAAACATTTGGAGCTTTTGCTGGGTGCCTACTCAAATAATCAGGCGGTATGTTAGTTTTTCCCGTCTTATACTTTATAGTTGGCGAAAAACTATTAACAAATAAATTCCAGCGGGCTAGCCTACCCGTTTGTTGCTTATTACGAAATATAAAGCAAAGAGGTTGATTATCAGTTAATATGGTGATGGGGTAACCAAACACCGTATTTTTAAACTTCTGTAGTGAGAAGACAACAGCTAAACATTCCTTTTCTATAATATCATAGTTGAGTTCACTGCCTCTTAACACTCTTGAAACAAAAGACAACGGTTTTTCCTTGCCGTCATCTGACAATTGATAAAGAACTCCCCCTATTCCATAGTCACAGGCGTCTGTACCTATAAAAAATGGCTTGGAATAATCTGGGAAAGTTAACTGAGGTTGAACAACCAATTTCTCCTTTAAGAGTTCAAATGCTTTTTGGTGTTCTTCTTTCCATTCAAACTTAACATTCTTTTTTATTAAGTTATATAATGGTTTCGCAATTAGTGCAAAGTCACTAATTAAAAAGCGAAAATACGAGAAAAATCCTAATAAAGATTGTGTTTCCTTAACACTTGCTGGAGGGACGAAACTCTTCATCGATTCTATCTTTGCTGGATCTGGTGAAATTCCGTCTCTTCCTATTTTAAATCCTAAATACAATACTGAAGTTTGTAGAAAATGACATTTGGTCAATTTAACTCTCAATTTATTTTCTCTAAATGCAGTAAAAACTTTCTTTAAGTTTTCAAAATGTTCTGCCTTATTTTTACCCATGATTAAGACATCATCTAAATACACTTGTGCAATAGGTCCTAATAAATGGTTTAACGCGACTTGCATCGTCCTAGCATAGGTACTTGGGGCATTGCGATGCCCAAATAATAATCTGGTTGGGCAGAATAATCCTTTCCTTGTACGGAAAGCCATTAATTTCTGTGTTTCCTCCTCGACTTCGAGGGAATGATAAGCGTCTATTAAATCACAACTAGTAAAAATTGTACTACCTCCCAGGGACGAAAAAATAATCTCGGTCAATCGAGGGCAAATGGGTACATCATCTGGGACGCTGAAAGAGTTTAAATACCGATAGTCTATACAGACTCTTGGTTTATTTGAATTCTTTTTGGCCACCACCAGTAGAGGTGAACTATGTGGCGAATAGCAAGCTTTAATATATCCCTTTTTTAAAGCTGCATCTGTAAAATTATCGATGTCTTCCAAATAGCGATGTGGGAGACGATACTGTTTTCTAAAAATGATCTTTGGAGCGTCTGGAGTAAGTTCTATTTCAAACTTCTGTATGGGACACACAGGAACTGCATCATCATCTAGAGCAATAACGTCCTTGTATTCCATTAACAAATCTAGAAGTTCTTCTAAGTGTTCAGGTTTCTGTAAAATAGAAACATCTGCTTCTTCTTTACTTAAATTATCTGTTATAATTTCTCTGTATGCATTTTTCAACTGTTTATCTGATAAATTTTCTGAGCAGGTTACTATACAAGTAGATCCTATCTGCTTATTCTCTGTAGCAATAGCAGTTTTATTAAAATATTCTTTTTCATTAACTTTTAAAATCGGATGACACTTCCCTATGTTTTTATTTCTCTTTAAATAAAAAGGTTTGTCACTTAGATTAATATAACTCAATATAACTTCATTGTTTCTAACTGGACATACAGAGTTTGCAAAATATAATGGCCCTAAGGAAAAAGCAGGTGTTATTAAACACTTCTTTTCCAGTTTCAAATCTTCTTTACTCTCAGGTCTGACTTTCAAATAACCATAAGATTGAGCAGGTGCCATTGTTTCTTCTATTAATAGCAATTGAACTTCTATTTCTTCATCTGCTATGAAAGGTCCTTCCTTTACTGGAGGAAGTTGTGAATTTTCTTTGTTCTCTTGAAGAACAACAGAATTTTTATTTATTTCTATCTTAGTAGGCTTCTTCAATGAGCCTTTAGTAATAATACTCTTTGTAGGCTTTTCCAATGAGCCTTTATTAATTAATCTCTGTGTAGGCTTTTCAAGAATGGAGCCTTTATTAATTAATCTCTGTGTAGGCTTTTCAATAGAGCCTCTATAAATTACTGGTTTACAATTATCACTGTAATTGTTTAATTTAAACTTATTATTCCTATTGGAATCTTTAATTACTGGTTTACAATTATCACTGTAATTGTTTAATTTATCATTCCTATTGGAATTTTATCTATGATTATTAATCATTCTATCTTTCTTAGTTATCTTTTCATCTTGATTCATGAGAAAGTAACTTCCTAACTTGGCAAAGATTTTAACTTTAATTTCGTTATCCTCTTCTTTAAGATTTAATTTTGATGAAGAAAGGTCTATTGGTTATTGTAGATTAGCTAAAAAGACTTGTACCGTAATAGAATTCCGTTCACAGCTCCATGTACTTCCATCTTACACACTAAAAAGTAACTGGGTAACTACTGTTGGTGTGAGCCTTAAGAGTAGATCAATTCTCTATGGGGTGGATCAAATCTGAGTTCCAATCCCCTTGAACTATATAATAGCTTCTTTAAGAGACAGTTTAAATCTTCCTTCTCTTTCTATTTCCTTTTAATCTATCCCAACGATATCAAAACTAGTTGTACTCCCTAATCTAGTAGGTCTATGAACTTCCAACCTCGTTCTGACCTTCGTTTGGGGAGTCAAAAATATTGAAGAAAAATAAGACATCCCAATTTTGGGGTCCCTAATTCCTACACCAAAGACAGCTAGTAGTTACTATACACCTCTTCTCTCCTTCTTTAAGCTTGAAGTATTTTCTTAATTACTGACTGTTTCTATTTAACCGCAATTTCTTCATTTTAAATCTTGCCAGAACCTAAAAATTTTCTTCTCTTGTAGAAAGATCTGGTGTAAAAAACTGTTCGTTCTCTTCTTCTTCATCTTCAGCTCCAGATATTTCTTCTTGTTCTGGATCAGCTTGATGATTAGAAATCAGATGAACTCTGGTTGTTTTCTTGGGACTCTTACCTTGATAGCTACGCTCATTCTTAGAGTAAGAGTTTGGCTTCCTAGCATTTGAATCATTTTTAATCTCGACTCTTCGAGCTTTACGAATAAAAAGTTTGCTAAATCTTTAATAGTTACCATATTTTTCATTTTCATTTCTGTAGCCACACAGGGGCATTCTTGCAATTAGACGTCGAACCCCGGGCATGGAATTTCCTACATATTCTGCAATATGTGGTATTCCAACCACAGTTTCGGGAATGATGACCCAAAGATTCACATTTTAGGCAATAGTCCATTGACTTTATCTCTTTACTGGAGAGTTTCTTAACTACTCCCTTATTAGGTCTTATATTTGAAGAAGGGCTTGTTCTTTTTCCTGAAAATTTAGAAGTATTCTTTTTATTACCCCATTCCATGGTTCTGTTCCTCATGGAAGGGTTATATGTAGTTCTTTCTTTTCTAACTTCACTATTATTAGTGCTATTGTTCTCTGTATAGAATACTCTAGCTGTATTTCTTCTATCTTGTTCTGCTCTATGGTTAGTTTGGAACAAGACTCCTTCTTCTATCTGACTAAGTTTCTCTAGAATTTCTACGAAACTCAAGTCTGGATTAAAGACTTTTAAAACTTTTTCTCTAAGTCTTCTATGATCTCTGAGTTCTTCCATACTCTCTAAAATCTTAGTCATAATTAAGATATTTATCTGTTGAGAAGTAAATCCAAAGGAAGTCTCAATATCTATGAGTTTTTTCTGATATTCCCAAAGGAGATTCTTCAAGTCCAACATGAATTCAGTAAGAGTTACATGTGGTCTCCTTTGAAATTTCA
>JABUQX010027350.1:17500-20156 GCA_015478945.1 Trachelipus rathkii | reverse complement strand
TTTCCTCAGGGTTCTGTCTTATCGCCTACTTATTCTAATTGATCTTCTCACCTGCACCTCAAACTCTATCCACTCGTATTCCGGATGACTGTCGACCCTTCATTCGTTTAACTCATATCGAATTCTACTCCCTACTTATTATTACTGGAATTGCCGCTCGTTTTAATCTTTCCGATTTATATTCTCGCTGATGGATAGAAAAAACTCTTCTGAAATTCAATTCTTTAAAAAACCCAACTTTTACAAATCTACTTTCTCAAAGATACCTTCTAACTTTCCTGTCTCTTTCGACGGTTCCGTCGTCTCTCCTGTTGACAATATTAACATCCTTGGCCTTAACGATTGAACAAAAAAATGTCTTGGAAACATCACATCACAACGGTTGCTAGGGCGGGCTCAAAGAACTGGAGTTTTGTTTGACTGTGAGATTTCTCCTATTTCTCAGCTTGCTCCGCTATACAAAGGTCTCAACCGCCCATGTATGGAAGTACTGCTCTCATATCTGGAGGGGGGGCTCTGGTTTCACCCGGCTTTTGGACAGGGTCGGGTCAACGGCAAAAAGGCTTATAAACTTTTTCTTTACTTTCCAGTTCACTTGACCCTCGATCTTTGCGACGATGTTGGTGCATTATCTCTATCCTATAGGTACCGCAGCGGCAAAAGTGCTACGAGGGAACTTATCACTCGAATACCACCACCTTTACGGGAACGGCCTTTTCGTTAGCACAATAGGTTGCTGTAATCTGCCACCGAGTATATGTGTTGACATGGTAACTCCACGCTAGTTTGCTGTGGTGCTTCTTTCTTTCCCACCACCTCTGTTTTGTGGAATTCTTCTTCCATCTTCTGTATTTCCACTGAATTTAATCCCCTCACTTAAAGCCTGCGTCTGTGCTTCATATGCGTAATTTGAGAGTATACACCCCCTCCATTGAATAGGGCCTCTGCCTGTGAGGGTGGTAACAACTGTAAAAAAATCCTTGAATGGGCAGATATGTGCAAATGAACTGAATCTCCTATTCCCCCATCCAAAACATCATTCAGATTATCCCAGAAAATCCGTACTCTTTTTCAACATTACCCTCAAGATGGATCAAATGTCACAACACACAAGAATTTTGACTTTCAAACTTTAAAAATTTAACCTTTAGACTATCTAATACTCACCACAACACAAAATCCTACCATAGCTCTCTACCACAACTCAATCATCAGAATTGCAAATCCTTTCTATCCCCCATCTCCTATCCATTACCACAGCAACACAAACACATTTTCCACACCAACACACTCATTTCACCGTTTACCTTTCATCTTTGTTTCAGTCCAGCGAGCAAATCAAATTTGCCCTTTCTAAATACATCCATCACCTCTCTCCTCATCTCCTTAACATTCTATTCCTCTGACATTTTTCATATACAGAATACGGATTCATACAGTTCGCCGACAGGATAAGAAGGGCGGCATTACTGCGATCACGCACCTTCTCCGAGGCATTGCATTAGACATTCCTGGAAAAGATAAGAGGTAGAGGGCAGCACAACCTAACAACACCGTCTAGTCGCCTTTCTACGAGCCACGCATGACATCGATGTGGCCAATTTATTTCTCCCTACACGATTGGATATAAGGGAAAGGGGATGCTCTGTAGACTGTTCCTAGAAGAGGGGGTGTGGATATAAGTATGTGGTATGATGATATGTTCGTCTGGAAGGATGAGTTGGGATATGAACGCATACACCAGAAAGGCGAACCATTCAGGCAAAGGAATGTTCAACATACCATAAGCCAAAATGGATATATTTAATATTATATATATATATATCTATTGTATATTATATATATTATATATTATATATATATATATAATATATATATTATATATATATATATATATATATATAATATATATACTATATATATATACATATTATATATATATATATATATATATATACTATATTATATATATATATATATATATATATATATATATATATATAGTATTACATATTATTTATATATATATATATATATATATATATATATTATATATATATATCATAATATAATATATATATACTATATATATTATAATATATACTATATATATATATATATATATATATATATACTATATATACTATATATATATAATCATTATTATTATTTGATTATTTTTTATTCTATTTTTATTATTAATTTATTTATTATTTATTATTATTTATTATTATTATTATTTTATTATTTTATTTATTATATTAATTATATATATGATTATTATGAGTTTGAATAATTATTAAAATTCTACTCATTTGTTCAATTAATCGCGCAAAATTATCGAGCGAAAATTTGCGATGACGATCGCGATGTAAAAAAAATACTGGGACCCGATTTTGCCGATTGACCGATGACGAATTAATCGTCGCCATCACTAAATATATATATTATATATATTATATAATATACGATATATTATATACTACTAAATATATACTAATATCATATTATTATTATTTACTATTATATATATATATATTAGATATATATATATATTAATATATATATAATATATATTATTGATAAAACTATTATAATATATATATATAGTATAGATATTTATAGATACACTCATTCGCACGCAACATAGCATTCC
>JABUQX010027350.1:0-5000 GCA_015478945.1 Trachelipus rathkii | reverse complement strand
AAATAAATAATCAAATATGAAATATCTCGAAAAGTATGACCACCTTACAGAAAAACCACATTTAACATATTTGGGAATAGCATATAAAGCTTATTTAACAAAATGTAAAACAAAAATAAAATAATTAGGGGGCTCGAGCCGACGGATGACAGAGGGGGGAGACGATTTCCATACCCCGTAAGGGAGGGGCGAAGGAACCCCCCCGCGAACCCAAATACCAAAGAGCGGAGGTTCCGGAGACCCTCCCCGGAGGGGGGGAAATAGTCCTACCCCGTCGTTCCCCGGAGGCCGAGAGACCCAGACTCCTGGCATCTTTGCGTTTACCCGTTGAGTATTCCTTATAGTAAAAAAAATAAAAATAAAAAATAAAAACTGACCGAGCCGTAAACGTAAACAGGTCCTATATTATTTTTGAATCATTGTCCGTCACACTTAAATTGAATGTAGGATTCATATACTCGAAATATATGAAAAAAAAAACAAAAAAAATATCTCTAACACTGACGGAGTCGTAAAACATAACAGGTCCTAAATAATATATATAATATATATAATATATATATATATATATATATATATATATATATATTATTATATATATATATATATATATATATATATATATTATATTATATATATATATATTTATATATATATATAATATATTAATATATTATATATATATAAATTATATATATATATTATAATATTATATACTAATAATTGGTTTGAAACTAAAGAAGTTACCCGCATAATATCTCGAAAACTAAGATAAGTACAGAAAACTGATAACACATATGGAATCAGCAGAGTATGAAATTTGTATGGAAATGAAAAAAAATTTAATTTTTTTTTTTATTTTTTATATCTCCAAAACTAAGATTACGGTACACAGAAAATAATAAACATATGTAAATTCCACAACTTATTGAAAAAAATGAAAAAAAAATTGTTTTTTTTTTTTAAACTAAAGGAATACCGCAGGGTAACCGCAAAGATGCAAAGAGTCGGGTCTCTCGGCCTCCCGGGGACGACGGGGGGCGGACTTCGTCCCCCCCTCTGTCCACCGTCGGCTCGAGCACCCTAAAAAATTCATTTGCTGATTCCAAATATGTTACATGGTATAAAAAAAATACACAGTTTCAAACGTGATTCTATACTATGTTATTAGTTTTCTTCTACCTATCTTAGTTTTGGAGATATAAAAAAAAAATATAAAAAAAAATAAAAAATTTTTTTTTTTTCATTTTCCGTACAAATTCATACGCTGATTCCTAATATGTTAGTATCTTGTACCTATCTTAGTTTTTGAGATATGATGCGGGTAACTTCTTTAGTTTTAGGCCTATATATAAATATAGTTATATTATAATAATTATATATATTTTATTAAATTAAATATATATAATATATACTATATATTATATATATATATATATATATATATATATATATATAATATATAAATATATACTAATATATATTATAATATAATTATATATATAATATTTATAATATATATATATACTATATATATTATATAATATATATATATATATATATAACTATATATATATTATTATAATATATATATATATTATATTATTATAATAATAATATATATATATATATAATATATTACTATATATATATATATTATATATATTCATATATTATATAATATATTTATAATATATATATATATTATAATAATTATATATATATTATATATTATATATATATATATTATATATATATATATATATATTATAGTAGTATATATACTATATTATATATATATATATATATACCTATATTATATAAATATATATATATATATATTAATATTATATATATATATATATATATTATAGATATTATATAATATATATATATATATTTATATATAATATATATATATATATAGAGTTTATTTACCCTTTAAATCTTAAATATGATAAAGGATATTATTAGCTTATAATTAGGTGTTATTTTTTATTTTAGTGTTATTCTAGTATTAAGTTTATTTTATATTGTATTTATATATTAATTATTATTTACTAGGAAACAATAAATTAATAGGTCGCTTTTAGCATAAGATTAAGCAATTGGAAAGCTCTTCTTGAATTTCCAAGAAAGCGAATGAAAAGTTTTCTTTTCACCTCATTAGTTTTCCATTGATATTTTTGCTTAAAGAGCCTTGTGTTTTCCGCAGGTAATAAATCAGGTTTCTGATTTTTTGGGTATTGTCCAGTTTTCTGGATAGATATTGTTTTCAGCATATACCTGTATCAGTTTTCTGATGCGAAGGAAAGAAAACAATTTTCTGCTCTCAAAGGTAAGAGAGTTTTCTCTGCTTTAGGTACTATTTAGTTTTCTAAATAGATACAGTTTTCAGTATATGCCTATTTCAGTTTTCTGATGCGAAGGAAGGAGAACAGTTTTCTGCTCTCAAAGGTTGAGTTTCCTCTGCGTTTAGGTACTATTTAGCTTTCTAGATAGATACTGTTTTCAGTATATACCTGTGCCAGTTTCTGACACGAAAGAAGGCAGTTTTCTGTCTTAGGTACAGAGTTTTCTCTTTGCAGAGAGGTTTGCTTTGGTTTTCCATTACAAATCTTTAACTATTAATTTAGTTAGAAAGATCGTCTTCGGTTTTTCGTTGACTGCGAAGAGGTTTTCCTCCTCACTTGATCATATTTATCTGGTTACGGACCAGTTTTGTAGCTCTTTCCCAGTCCCTCATTGATGTTGGCCTTTACGATTCTCCCCGCATTCTCACCGAAGAGTAAACTGTAATTACCGGACGCTACCGATTATTTGTCATTTTAATATATATAATTATGTTTAATAAATAAATCCATTTTGTTGGTTTTTCTTTACCCTGTCACTGCCGGCTATTTTTCTTAAAGGTATAAAATAATTCTAAAGCGCGAACAGATATCTTAGCATGGACGTTGTCAGGGGGGCAGGGGCCCCTCCTAGAAGTGTTTACTCTCTTCTCAAAAACAGCACCACTCTTTCTTCAAATAAAAGTTCGGTCAGAGGGGTCCTAGGCTCTGTAATAATAAGACCTTTCACTAAATATAAAGATGTTAAAGGTCAGAAAAACCTCGTTTGCTTTTTATTTTTTCAAGATTGGCTGAAAATTAAGAAAATTATGACCATTTCCGGTTTAGGACTAAGCTTGAAAAAACCCATAGCCAACATCAAAAAAGTTACTTAACGACTGCACGTTAATAGTGAAAATTAGTAAATGTGCTGTATATCAAACGAAAGTTTAAATAAAGATAAACATTTTTAGGGGTGAACGAAGAAGTATTTAAAGCAAGTAAATTTTTTTTTGTTGATTTTGTTGCGAACTAGTTTTTTCTGCGCCTTTTTTGAAATTCAATAAAATATATGGGAAAGAACGTGCGTTGAGCGTTCAGTGTGCTTTTCAACAGATTAGTGTACGGTCATGCTATCGTAACTGTTAAAGATATATTTTTAATGTGTCAAGTGATGTAAAGTTATTAGTCTATTTGCAATGTAAAAAAATTTATATAAGTAATAAGAAATGCAGAAAAATCAAGAGCAATGTAAGACATGTATGAAAACTATAAAAATTATTTTTCGGTGCCCTGGGTGTAAAAAACAATGACTACCGAAGCCATTGTTTTTAAAATAGAAATAAATTAAGGATATGTAACCTTTTTTCAAACAGCAACCCATAAAGACATGTATGAAAACTTTATGAAATCAATAGTTTAATTTAACAGGGAATGTAGAGGTAACACCTATTCCGTCTAACGTTATTAACGTAAAATAATCATAACCTAACCATAACCTCTTTTAACTTCTAACGATGGAATATTTATTATCAAGTCTATAAATTTAACTATTTTATTCTAAAAATAAAAATTACTTATTTCCAAATTGATTTCAAACAATTGGTAGCCAATATTATTAAATTTTTAATTAAAAAAATACTTCATAATTGAGAATTCCAAAATAGATATGGAGTTGAGTTTTGTAAGTAAATACCAATCTTTAGGAACATAAGTGAAAATTAAGATGATAGGAGCCGACATGTAATTTTCGCTTTTGAAACTTATTAATAATTAGTAAGACTCTGCCGTTCTAGCGATTACTTGTGAATGTAAAGCTAAGCACTGATATTCAAATTTTCAGTTTGCAGTAGTTTGATTCAATGACAAACCCGCGCTCAAGTCGGCTGAAGAGACGTCAACACACATACAACTAAATTGCTTGGCTTAAATTTGGATTTCATAGAGTTAAGTACTGTCATTCAGTTTATAGTTGGAAATGAGCTCAGATGTATATATATACGTATTAATATATATAGTTATAATATATATATATATCTATTATATATATAATATATATATTATGCAGATCCTTTATTGCTTTAAATATGATATACACTTAATAAAAATAAAACTTCTAATATTAATAAAAGCTGATTATATTTACTTTACTGAGTATTGGCTCACTATTTTCGCCAGCATTACGCGTGGCCTCTTCAGGTGAGCTTTATAAACTTAAAAAATCTTCTACGTTGATGAGAGAGGAACTGGAGCTGCTATTATGAAAATCACGGGTGGTTGTCAGTTTTTTATTTTTTTGCAGGATTTTTTTGTAGCCATTTTGTGTTTGTCATTAGATAAATTTATGTGTGCTTTCATACTTATATTTATTTCACCTGCTCTTTATTGTAAATTAGACGTGTTTTTTTATGCAATATGAATTATTTTTAATTTTTACTCTTTTTATTATCGTGATGCGTACATTGATGGGTTGCATATTCTCTATATTTATTTTATGATTGAGTTCTCTTCTATGGCTGTTCAAGGCTGAATATTAGTTGTCGCATATCAGGTCATGTTTATGTTGTTGATTGCGTTTGCGCCTTTTGAAATCTATGGTTTCCCCAATATAAATTTTTGGGCAAGACAACATCACTTACTTGTCCCCTACCCACTTTCGAATAACTTAAA
>JABUQX010027349.1:30000-34960 GCA_015478945.1 Trachelipus rathkii | reverse complement strand
TATAGTATATATACTATATATATATATATACTATATATCATATATTATACTATACTATATTATATATATATTATAGGCCCTATATATATATTACTTATTAGTCTATATACTATTAATATATTATTATATATATATATATATATTCAATATATATCTAATAATATATATATACGATATATATATTTATATATATATATATACTATATACTATATATATAGGCCTACTATATAATATATATATTTAACTATATATAGTATATATATATTACTAAATATATATATCATATATTATATATATAATATAATTATTATTATATATATATTATATATAGCTATATATAGTACTATAGTATAGTATTATAATATACTATATATATATATAATAATATACTGATATATAATATATTAGTATTATATATAATTATATAGTTCATATTGAGATTTAGTATATATATAATATAGGCCTAAGTTATATTAAATATATATATTATATATATATATATTATATATACTATATATATTATATATATACTAATTATATATTATATATATATATATATATATAAATATATATATATATATATATATATTATATTACTATATATATATTATACATATAGTATATATATATAATATATATATATATATATATTATAGTTATTATATATATACGTATATTATATATATAATATATATATATATATTATACTTGAGATTATTATACTTAACAAAGATCACTTATAGGTCAATACTATAGTGCAAATAAAAATGCCTCCTATGGGATCGAGACGCATTTGTGTCTGCAATTGAGAATCACATTCTTCGTCTTTCATCTTGTTGTGTCACACCCCTTGGTTCTCAGCGCGTTTCAGAGAAGCTTCCCCACAAACATTCCCCTTGGTTTCTGGGTTCACAGTAGCAGCCCCACACCTTGGCGCGTCTGGAGAAAAGTATCTGCCTTTTCAATAATAATAATGGGTATAAATTTGGATGAGGTACTGATGAAAAATATTTCTGAATATAAATTCATCTCTGTTTAAACAATTGTAAAAGTTTAAAATTAACAATTTTAGAAATAAAAAAAAGGAAGAAAAGTTCTTTAAAAATATCATTAATTATTATTTGTCTTCTTTGAATTGAAATTCGTAGTCATTTAGTATTAAAGAAGATAAAACAGCTGTGGAAACGTCTGAAAAAGACATCATAGAGGAGGGAAAACTGTAGTATGAGCAGGAGAGATGAAGGAGAGAGACGAGAGAAGAGACGAGAGAGAGTGAGAGAGAGAGATTAGAGGATGAGAGGGAGATCTAGAGAGACGAGACGAGAGAGATGCAGAGAGAGAGAGAGAGAGAGTAATTTGTTGCATTTTCAACATATAAAAAAAGTTAGTATAACGATTTTGAGGGTGAAATATAAAACAACACGATCTCCGAAATCTGAAAGTAATTATTCCTGAAACTTTCCGGTGAGTATCACATGAATAAGCAGAGTTAAATAGAAGTTTATGAGTCTTTAATTAATGTGAAAGGAAATGGAATATTTGTATCCATGCCAGATCTCATCATCTCCTATATACTTTCTGCTCACTCCGAGCTCCTGAAAGTTAAGCCAAAGAAGTATAACGGCAAGTTCGATCAGTTAGCAGCCCAGAAATGCCTTAAACTATATCCCCACCTCGATATGATAGGAGCATTCCCGAGATAAAATTTTGCAAGAGGCTAGACAGGTAGGCAAAGATCGACACAAGGTGTTGAGCCAGACCCAGAGAAGAAGATGTTAAAGCAGTTTAGAAAAGTCCTATTATGTTGGGTTCGTCTGCTAAACGATCAGAGATACAAATAGGGGAGCTGCACCAAGGTTATTATATAGAAATAGAGGATAGGCAGGCGAGTTTCACCCAAATTGTATCTCGATCTATGAACTCTGGTATGAGGAAAGCCGCATGAACAATTCGATTTCGGAGAAATAAAGAAAAAGCAGAATCGAGTTCTATTTTGAACTTAAGTATATTAATTTAAGAATTTATGATATTAATTTATCTGCTAGTGAGACTGGGAGTTGACCCAGTGATCTTTGACCAAGCTAAGCTCAGGCTGAATGTTGACCAGCATAAAACAACGGTGAATTTCCATCCATTGATTGCCAGACAGAAACCAAGAGATAAGATAGAAAATTCAAAAGACTCTAGCCTATAGGCTGTGATCAGACAACGTTATTGCGTATATTTATGTAATATTCGCTTTAGAATGAAAATTGAGGATGCAGAAAGTGGCTGTGCGGGTGGCCAGCAGCTTAGATGGTGTATGCGGATGGGTTGATCTTTTCACTATTCCGCTGGATGCGGACTTAGTAACAATATCCACTATGCCGCGGATTGCCGGTCGCGTGATAGTTAAGTTTTTTAGAATTTAGCCACATCCGGTTTACTTCATATTAATAATAGTATATAGTAGTATAACTTATTACTAGTATATTATATATAGGTATATACTATATATATATTATTATATAATTTATTAGTATTATAGTATATAGGTCAGTTATATATATATTACATACTAATATATATATGAGTACGTATATATAGTATACTCAGTACTATATCAACCTATATCCTGATAAGATTAACTGCCTTTCATCCTTCTACACCTCCACCACAGCAAGAATGTTTATCAATACATCTATATTCACCGGTTTTAATAAGTAGTTTCACTCTGTGCGTCGTGCTTCTGTTTGACTCTACCGCCTGAGTGGCTGTGACGGGCGAAGGAGTTCGCGTTTTGTAGTTCCTGTTGGGTGGGGTGATTATACTGCACTACAGGAACATTCTCTCTGTATTATTCTTTTAGTCTCCAGTTGTAGCGTAGTGCGTCAAAGCACTTACGCGGCCATCTGCTATGGGCCCAGGTTCAATCCCAGCAGAGTGACAATTCGTACTTCACCATCTTCTTATCTTTATATATTTATATTGATATATATATATCATCATATATATATATAGTATATATACTATATATATATATATATATATATATACTTATCTATATAATATAGTTTATATATATATATATTATTACCCTGGAACGTGGACCCAACTTTTTTTGCACCCCACCCAATCTCTTTCCCCAGCTTCCACCCATTTGGAAAAAGGGTCAATTTAAAATAATACTTTGAAAAACATGGTTCTCAAATTATTGCTTCAAAACTAAAACTTCTTTAACACTCTTCAAGGGAGATGTTTGCTTCTCTTTTTCTTTCGTAAATGCAGATCCCACTGGCGCTACACTTGTTTGAAGGAATGGCCTAAGTATTCCCTTGTGCAGAGTTCTGCAAGATGTGGAAAACTTTTACAATTTATCAAGCCATCAAACCAATGGATTCTTTATCCCGATTTCAAGCGTTTTCGCTTTTGGGTATTCTTCGATCAATGATAGTGCTTCTTCTTATTATACACCTCTAAACAAGAATCTTCATCGCTGCTGGAAGCCAAAACAGCAATGGTCATTCAGCAATGGTTTCGTTAACATATTTTATTTGTGGTGTCTGTTATCTTGCGCAATCTTTTGGCTTTTTTATTGGCTGGTCGATATTTCTGCCTTAGCAGCATTTCATCACAATGGGTCCTAAACTAAATTTTAACCTCTATGAAACAAGTTAGTTCAAGAGAGATTTGTGGTTTTTGTATCTATGGATCCCGAAAAGTAGCTACTTGTACATGCGTAATCGTGTTTGCCAGAATTTGAAATCTATTAAGTTATCTATTCTCCAGCCTCATGAGTGTTTCTTGTCATCTTGTTGAAAGTCCTCCTTACTTTGATGAATAGCAGTTAATCTAGCCGACATCATTTCCAGCGTGTGCAACTAGAGGCATATCCGTGTATGACAAGCAAGAATTTTCTGAGTTAATTAGTCTTAGGTTCACCTCTTCAAACGGCTTAGAAGAGTTATAATTACCACTATTATCTTTTAGATATCGCTATTATTCATCACCTGTTCGGCGCTCTTGTTCACCTCTTGTTTTCGAAGCGCTACAGGCAGACAGCTTCATTTTATTTCTCCCATCCTCTCAAGGATGTACCATTAGATAACTGTTATTCCAACGAGTCTGAACATCTTTGCGCGCTCTACAGAGATGTTGGGATGGATTTAGTCTTCGTAATTCATGAAATGAATACTATCCGCTATCCGCCAAAAAAATTCATGCGGAAGCGAATTGCGGTTGCGCGGATAGAGAAAACAATCGACGCGGCATATCCGCTTACACCTTCGTAGTGCAGAGCTAGCTTCAGCGTACCCGCTGGCCGGGTAGAATTAATAAGTATAATATGATATTATATATATATATAATTATTATATATATATATATATCAGTATAATATATATATATATATATATACTATTATATGTATATTATTATTATATATATTACTATATATTATATTATATATATATATATATACTTGATATATAATATATATATATACTATTAATATTATTATATATATTACCGTTATATTATATATATTATATAATATTATCTAATATAATATGCATATAGATTAGGAGAGAATAGCTCATATTATATATATATGTATATTATATATTTTTATATATATATATATAGCTATAGTTAATATTATTTAAGTACTATATTATATATATATTATATACTAATGTTACATATTCTTATTAGAGTATATACTGATATAGGTGAAACTCCAAAGAAGTTACCCGCATCAGTATCTTCAAAAACTAAGATATGGTACAAGAAGATAAATGATAACTAATATCTTTCTCTTGAAATTTGTTATGGGAAATTTGAGGGATAAAGGAAAATCTTAACATTTTTTTTTTATTTTTTTTTATCTTCAAAACTAAGACACGATTGTACAAGAAAACTAATAACATATTTAGAATCAGGGTATGGAAAATTTGTATGAAAAAAAATGGAAAAAAATTT
>JABUQX010027348.1:40000-60219 GCA_015478945.1 Trachelipus rathkii | reverse complement strand
CACAGGATTGAGAGATGTAGAGAGGGTGATTTAGTTTTAGGACTGTCATATTGATTTGATGGCACGAGGTGTGCTGATTGTTGATGGGAGGGAGGTGATACTATTGGAGATGGATATTAAGTAGTTTGACGCGTTAAGTGGATAGCGGGGTGATGACTAGTGATTGGTGAGGGTGCGAGTATTAGGAGGAGAGACATGCACGCGAGTGCATGGTTGGATATGGGTTTGATATGGCTGTTGGTATGTGTATGTGGAGGGTGAAGTGTAATAGTGATAGGTAGTTATATATAGGGATATAGTATAATAGCTATCATCACTCAATCATCTAATAACCGGCACTATTCAGTATACTATAGGCCAGCCTCCGAGAGTCAGCATGTCAACTGAGCAAAACATACCACATCCTACAGGAAAATAAATAACATTTTTGATTTCTGGAAGTAATTTCCAATGCGAGCGAAGAGCTAAAATAAAAACAATTTATCTTGATGACTCACTAAAATCATTTATTATTAGACTTCTTAAAATTTAGTAATATCTTTAGACTTGAACAATAGTGCACAGAAGCTCTGGATGAACTTGAAACTGGCGCCCCACAGTATCACGAAGCACAAGTTGCAAATAATTTTTTGGCAGAGAAACTATTATTTTTCTTATTTATACTCCCTTTTTAGGGGGTTCGAGGCCGAACGGGAGGAAAGAAAGGGGGGTGACGAGGTCCCCGCGTCGTCCCCGTAGGCCGAGAACACCGACGTCTATGCTATCGTTCTTGATAATCGTGGGGTATTCCCGTCCGTTTTAAAAAAGGAAAATTCAACATTTTGGCACCTTTCCGTCCCTCAGTCGTAGCTAAATTGTAATTCCCATTACAAAAAAACTGTAATTAATTTTCAACATTTTTAACAATTTTAATTTTTTAAAAAGCGTTCATTGTTTTTTATTTAATAACTTTCCGGTAAAAATGCTCTGATTAATCAAAATTATATTTATTTTCGTGTAAGCTGTTTATACGCTTTCTAGTTAACATGCTGAATTTTTCGGGCATGCTGACCAGTATATTACCTTAGATAGTAATATATAATATATAATATATTATATAATATATAGTATATATATTATATACTGATACTAATTTAAATTTATAACTATATAATAAATAAGTATATATATAATATATATATATATATAGTATATATATATATAAACATATAGGTACGGCATCTATCCTTTAAAAGGAAGTTACATGAAAAGACATGATATCGCAAATCGCAGAATCCTACTTGTGCAGCCCTGCAGTGTTACGTGTTAGCTTAAAATCACCAATAGCAAGCGAGCAGAATAGTTGCCCATTGTTGCTTTATTTTATCATAGAGTATTAATTAATGTTTTATGTTAATTTTCAAAAAAAATAATTTTAATGTATTTTTAGCTGATATAAACAGTATTAAAAGAAAGCTTTGGAGCGAGGTCCCAGGCCCCGTCTCCCCGCTGAAGGCCGAAGAGACCCTGACTCTTTCCATCCTTGCGATTTAATTTAATCCTTGGTAATTCCTTAAGTTAAAAAAAAAAAACTTATTGGCAACTTTGACGCAACTAATCAGCTTGAAATATTATTCGATGCAAAAATCGTTACATCGTTTTGTTCGATATGATTATGCGGTTTATATCTCCTTAATAGGACGATGAGCTGGCTTATATTATATTATAATAATATTATATATATATATATATTAGTATAATATATATATATATATTATATAGTATAAGTATAGTATATATATATAATATATTATATATATATATATAATGATATAAATATATTATATATATATAATAATATATGATATTATATATATATATAGTAATGATATATATATATAAATAAATATATAATATAATATATATATATATATATTATATTATATATATATATATATAATATATGATATATATAAATTATATATATATACTCATATATATATATATATATATATATATTATATATATATATAATATATATATATATATTAAGTACTTGAGTTATTCCTTGTAAAGATATATATGGAGCGTAGCACACTCACACTCATATATATAGGAGTCCTTAATCTTTAGTATATAATATAACTATTACAGTGGACCACTGAATATTGACACATCTAAATATATGTGATATTATATTATATATATTCTATAAGACAGGCCGGTGTGCTCCAGTAGATGATTTCGAGGAAGGGTCGTGGAACTCTATCCAACTCCCTAAAATTATTTTACTGCGTCATTTGCTTGCACCATTTTTTGCAGCGCTAGACTGCATGACCTAGCTTCTTTGGAGGCCTTGCATTTAACTATCCAGAGACAAAGGAAGACAGGTGAATGGGATCAAAGAATAAATTTTTGAATCGTAGAACACTTAAATTCTTCCTTATATTATTGTTGTAATTATTAATTAACATGTTATTTTATAATAAATTGGATAAAATTAAATATATTTAATTCAAATATTTATTTATTCTTTTTTTCAAATAAAATTATTATTTCGAATGTGAATTTTCCAAGCACTGCATAGAGAAGTAAAAATAATTATATATATAGTATATTCATATATAAAATATATCTAACTATAACTATAGATATAATATATATATATATAATGATATATATACTATATATATATACTATATAATATACTATATATATCATATATATATAATATATATAATATAATATATAGCTATAATTATAGGTAGTATATACTGATATACTAGTATAGAATATGTATTAAGGTATATATATACATTACACAATTAATTCTTTTTTTTTACACTATCATCCTCCTATTTTTTAATGCATTAAGAATTTAATTTTGATATATATATATTATAGTATATATTACTATATATTAGCTATATATAGTATAAATCATAATAATATATATATATATATATATGAATATAGGTATATTATATATATATATATATAATATATATATTATATATACTATATATACTATACTGTCACTACAGTGGCGTACCAGGGATTTTTTTTTCTGGAGGGGGCAAGATAAAATTTATTTCTTATATATGATATATATATATAATATAATATATATATATATCATAATATATATATATATATATATTATTTATATATATATATATTATATATATATTATATATATTATATATATATATAGTATATAAAATATCTATATATGTATAATATATATAATATGAGTTTATATACTATATATATATATAATATATATACTATATATATAACATATATATATATATATATTATCATATATATATTATATATATATAGTATATACTAGTAGTATGGTAATTATAGTATATATTATGTAATTAACTATGAGATATATAAGTACGTATACTACATGAGTCGGGAGAGTGCACCGAATATATCAAAATTTCTAAAAAAAAATCGGGCAATAATTTTAGTATATACCTTTGTAAAGAAGTCATCTTACCTGATGCTAACTTTAATCGATGGGAACAAATGTCAGAGATAACATTCTTCAGTTTTTTATGTCAACCTATTTCGAATGTCATGTAGAGGAGGTGCAAAGTCCAGTTATAGTCTTTCATCTCAGATGTTTCGTCAAGTATTTCAGTAAGTCGAATGTTTGAAAATCTTCTTTCTGCTGAAGCAGTCAGACACTGGGTAAAATTGCAGTATTTGCAACAAGATTAAAATATTTTGTAATTGTGACTTCAAACAAGAACGCAGTTCATCTATGGCTGTTTGTTGGACCGGATTGTGAGTATGGCAGCCAGTTCAGCTTCCATAAATCGCCAGTTCTGCTTTTACTAAATCCTCAATTGGGGTCTTCCGAGATCTTCTTTGTAAAATTTTACATCTTTTATCATTCTCATATGGCACATTCGGTATGACAAATTGCCAAGGAAGATGATAATTTCTTTAAGTGACTTAAAAGCAATTGTACCAACCTTGTACACAGAATTCAATAAATGTATAAAAATGATGTGCATAATAAGTCTAAATGGAATCTAGAAGTAGTATGTTGGGTCTGAGTATTTTTGAAATTTGTCTAATTCCGTTGTTACACGACAATTTCAAACTACCCAGCTTCAGATTCAGCATCGCTAACACAGCGGTCCTCAAAAATAGCCTGAATAGTTCCTAATGTAGCATTCTGCTCTGATGCTTTAAGTTAGTTTTTACTAGATTCGAACTTCATTATAGGTGCACTCACCAAAATCGATAACGTGTGTCTGCAATCCGTTTGAAAAGATTGTATGTTAACTTAATAGTCTGTTTAAAACAAAAAGAGGGAAATCTATACAAAGATGCCAGTATCAAACATTGTTTAAAGCAAATAACATTCCATTTTTTGACGTGATCTCACAACTTGCACATTTCATTTGCCTCTAATGCTGACTATTATCGGTTTATCATCTCTTTAAATAATCAAACCGATTCAGGCCGTTGGCATCAGTGAGTTTCGCAAACTTTTTAATCTCTTTTTTTGCTACTCTTAGAAATAAGTTCTTCTATTTTTCTTCAAACACTTTTGTCCTCTTAGCTTGCAAAGAAAATAATTACAACATTCTGATATTATTCCATTTGCACTTCGAATATTTTGAACTTTAGACAGCGTTTGTGAAGGCCATAAATTTAACAATGCAAAAGCCAGTGAAGTATAGAATAGCTTTATCGAATTTCCTTTAATTACCTCTCTGAAGCACTCCCCTGAACTTACCACTCATCTTGCTGCTGCACGTCACAATACTCTGTCCTCTTAGATATTCATATCCCCAAACCGGGCGAACTTTTTCTCTTTAAATTACATTAGAACAAAGAAAAGTTCCCGTCAAATCATTAACTGAGACGAAACACAAAAGAATCTTTGACGTAAGCAGTATTAATATCAAACGTAACACCACACACAGAAACGAAAATTGTTCGCTTCTGGAACACATCTGGTCGTTCTCATCGCTAAGACCATTAAAATATTTACCTTTTTTTTTATGTTTTGCGCAATTTTACGTTGAATGTGCAATGACTAAATTAGAGCATTTTTTGGACTGTGGAAGCTGGGTATACATGGCATTTCTGTCACTAGTTTTTAAATGTTCTGGAAAAGAACATGGTCTCCAGTAGCATCTAGCACACATATCTTAAAGAAGCAGAGGTGTCCGAAATTCATCGTTTCACACAGCCGCCAAGAGAAGCTCGACTTTCGACCGGAGTCCATAATGTCACGTAACGATATATATCTTGCTTACCACGGAATCGAATTGTTTCAACAATTGAATTAGCCGCTTTCCCACTGTTTCGGCCTCCTTTTCTTCTTGACCGTCAATGCTGTTTGTCGATGCTCTTCATTTTTTTCTTGAACCTGCTTTTTCTACAACCAATCTTATTTCTAACTTCCGATAACCGTCTTTGTTGGCAGTCACCGATATCCGATTGTCCGTTCCTTCCGAGTCGAAGAAAAAGACTGTCAACCTGGGAGTACTGCAAGGGTTAATACACAGTCTCGTGAAAGCATAACTAAAGTCTGAGTTGTTATCTCTTTTCATCTTCCTCTTTGTTTACCAAAAAAACAATGTACAATTTGACGCAAGTAAAAGACCCCCCCAACGTTTAATGCAGGAGGTGAGGACGCTAACCACTTAATACACTCATCAAGCCACTTGTGTTGAAAATCTTTTCCCGACTTTGGCTTCTAGCAGCCGAAATAGTATATTTTGAATCTGGTTTCGAGAGATATTTACGAAACTTCCAACCTTCTCTCTCTCTCTCTTCTAATAACGCACCTATGAAAATTGCAATGTATTGAGAATGAAGCAATCCCTTCTGTACTTTCTTAGTTGCGCCTGGCTTTATAGACGCTTGGTGAAGGAAAAACCTCACCGTCTACTTGAGATTTTTCAGCTGCTATCACATGTTAACAGGAACGTTCCAGGGAGAACTGATCTCTTCGAGTCGAACTCTCTCTTTGAATAACAGAAATCTTTATTCCCATATTGCTTACTTTTTGTGTGAAAAGTCTCTAATATCTGTTCTACATTTCAATATATATTTTTGTTATTTTTTAAGTTTGACAACAAGACAGAACAAAAAAATTTTAAAAACAAGTTTCAACTTTAACTATTCACTAGCAACTTGAAATATATTCCCTTAAAACAATAGATCGATAACTTTACACAAACACCACAATGTTATCTCATAAGTAAGTAATTGCTTATACGACAGAAATTAAGACACATCTCCTCTCTCTCTCTGTCTAATATACTATAATATATACTATATATACTATATATATATATATCATATATTATACTATTATATATATATATATATATATAATATATATTTATTTTGTAGAAACAATCTCTGCCTATTTGTTAAAAGTATATCCTTATATAATTATAGGTAAAATTATGAACGTTTTTCTCTTTCTCCTGTACGAAAACTTCCCCAAAAGGGATTAACGAGATTTGTTCCTAGCAGCGGTGAATTATGTTAAAATTAATATTACCTCGGACTTGATAGGAGACTCGTTACTATACCTGAAACATTTCTTAGTTCTACAAATTTCGCAGCCATGGCTCCCTGCCCAACCCTGGATACGCCTCTCTCTCTCTCCTCTCTCTTCTCATCTCTCTCTCTCTTCTCTCTCCTCTCTCTCTCTATATACGTATGAGGTTATAATAGGATACTATAGTATATATAATATATAACTATAATAATAATATATAATATTATATATTATATATGGTTACATTATTTCAAAAGTTATTTTTATTTAATATATATAATTTCATATTGTATAAACTATCTCCGCATATTTAAGTTTTAAAGAGACAAGGTATATCGATTGTCATATATCGGATTTTTTCGAGTTACTGTGGGTCCCTAAAAAATAATAAAGATGTTAACGGTGAAATACATTCGTCAAATAACAAATTTTTGATATTGTAGTTATTTATTATTGTTATTGATGAGCATTAGGTATATATATAATATCTTAATAAAGAGAGAGAGAGAACAAAGCTTAATAGTAAAATTAAAATTTGTAATAAACTTAGTTATTTATTTTTTCATTAAGTGCTTTAATAAAAAAAAGTATTAAATATTGCAAGAAAAATGTTGTTACCGTATGAAATTGATCTTTCTTTTTATTGTAAATATATATTAATAATATTCAATTAAAACGCACATTTGTAAAGAATTTTCGCTGCGAAGCCAACCCGTCAGAATCACAGAATAATATCAATTGTGAAATTGAATGAAGTAATAAGAAAATATATAAACATCTCCTCTCTCTCTCTCTCTCTCGTCTCTCGTCTCTCCTCTCTCTATATATATATACTATATATATATATATATCAATAGTATTGTTATATATCATATATATATATAGTATATTTTATATATTATATATATATATAATATATATATATATATATATAATATTATTATATATAATGGTCAGCATCGTAAGAGCCACAATCCATATCTCAAAACTACAACAGGCTACCTCGGGGAAAGGAATATATTGCTGTAAATCTGTAAAAGTTTTGCAGAAATGTAAAAAAAAAAAAAAAAAAATCTTCAAAACCTACAAAACTACAAGGAAAAGGAATACAGCTTTTTGGAATCCTTGTAAAATGTTAGTTAGGAAAATGTTAAAAAAAAAAAATTGTTAAATAATATACAATAATTAGATGTTAGAAAGCCTATTTAGAGACTTTTATATCGTGTTACTCGTTAAAATAAATAGAACTTTCTAGTAACTTTTCTTGGCTTTTTTTAACATAAAGAATACCCCAAGGAGTCGGGGGGTCTCTCGGCCTTCGGGGAAACTAACGGGTAAGACTAAATCCCCCTCCTCCGGGATGGGTCCTCCGGTATTTGGGTAGTCGCTGGGGTTCCTCCCCGCCCTACCTCTTTCGGGGTAGTGGAAAACGTCCACCCCCCTGTGTTCCCGCGGCTCGATCCCATACATTGCCGTGTAATACTTTACAAATATATAAGTATAGATGACAATATAAGTAGCGAGCTTATATTAATGATAATATATATATATATATATAGTATAGTATATATATATATATATATATAATATATAATTATATTATATTATTATATATATATATATAATATATATATATAATATACTATAGTAATAATATTATAATATTATATTCATGTATATATAATATATATATATACAACTCCTAGGAAGGGCTTTCGCCCTGGTAGTTTGGTCCACATCTTCTTCTCTGGCGCGAACTCTTAACAAATCGAGCACACCCTATGAAAAATTATTCCACCGCTCTTTTGGTATTGTGGTGTGTCGCGGGGGTTCCTCGCCCCTCCCCTAGGGTATTGGAAACGTCCCCCCCTGTGTTTCCCCGTCGGCTCGAGCCCTACATTACCGTGAATACCTTTACAAATAATAAATATATATATTTCTTTCTCAAAATGGTAAAAGAAAAAAAAAAAATGCATTTTCGACCCTAGAACATCTTTTATGTATCAATAGATGCCTACTAGTGAAAGTTTTTTTTGATTCCGAGCTCTCCGTTCCGGTGGGCCCGTTAAGTAACTTTGGTCCATAATATATATATATATTCGCGGTATTATTATTAATAGTATAGAGTTATAACTTTATATACTATATAGTAACTATTTCATAAAGAATATTAGAATATACTCATATACTAGCTAGTAGTATACTTCGTGACATAACATGATACGAAAGTTAATGAGAGGTCAGAAGCAGACATTTAACATATAAATGTAAGCCTTATGGTAAGTTAGAGCGATACGCGGTGACTGTTCTAGTATATGATCAGCCATCTGTATGTACAGGGCTATCAGATCACTACTATATATTCTATGTGATATATTATTTTATGACGGGTATAGATATATTATACTACCGGTAGGTGACTCCTCGAGTGCGCTTTGATGGGTGACCTGGAGGTTGGGGTCCGTGCGAAGCGCCTACTTAAATGAACAAAATGCCTAGTTTCTAAGTGTGAGGAGATATGTCTCTCCTCGAGTAGAAATTTAGTTGAAATTTTGTCAAAGTAAAGTGATCTGAATTTTTTTTTAACAATTAGTAAATAAAAAATTAAGTTAAATCAATTAAGAAAATAACAAAAGAATCCTTTTTCCAACTGCAAATTGTGCTACGTATATTATTTCAAATATATTCCAATAAATAAAAATTTGGGCCTACCTGTTTTGCGAGGTAGACCCTAAAAGACTATAGCTCATCTGAATTTTATAATTTCTTAAAAATAAGACAAATATAGCAACATACGAAAATAAACGAATTCAAAATTCCTATAGTACTCTTTATAATATACTGTTGCCAGTTTGGCTTCTATTATTTCATAGCAACTTGAGAAGTGTTCTCAATATAAAATTAAGGTTCAAAGTATTGTTTACAAAGTTGCTAATTTGTCCATGCAATGTCCCTTCTTTACTTTGTATATTAGAGAGTCAGAGACCTAACGTCATTTATTCCGCAATATAACGAGTTGACTCAATTTATGTTATTTTTCTTGTGCGTAGAAAATAAATAGGGAAATATTATGCAAAAATAATATATATATATGATATATATATATATATCAAGATATACTATAAAAGTAATTTATAAGTAATAAATTATATATAGTATTTATCGTATACTATATATAATAGTTATAGTTATATATAATATATTTATATATATACATATATATGAGTGAGAGAGAGAAGAGAGAGAGAGAGAGAGAGAGAGAGAGAGAGAGATGAGAGAGAAGAGAGAGAGAGAAGAAGATTGCAATGATGACCTAGTCCTTGTTTGACAATTGCCAGTATTTATTTTCACTATTTATCAGGATTGAACATACAATATCAATTTCCCCTATTTTTATTGGTTTTTGATTTGCGTTATGTGTTCATTCATTGAAACAAAATTAAAAAAAAAAAAAGAGAGGTCCTATAATTTATGCATCACATTGTAATCACATAAATATAAAAGAATATAGGTTATAGTCGTTTGAGGATAATCCGTATCAGATATTGATATTTTAGTAAATGTTTGTGATTATGTAACGTTTCCATCAAAATAAGACTTAATGTATTTCTAATTGCAGAATGATGCTTTGCTTAGACATGCATGCATCTGATATTAAAAAAAAAAAAATAGTTGTGAATTTATGCATACACTTACACATAAATATAACTAAACTATATTTTCTAGTAAATGTTTGTGATTATGTCGTCCAAAATAAGACTTAATGTATTTCTAAAAGTATATCATCTCCACTTCAATACTATCTTATATATATATTATTATATATATATAATATATATATATATATATATATATAAGTATATATATATATATATAATATATATGAATATATAACCGTACAGCCTCATCCAAGTTTACCCGAAGCCGGCCACTGTATATAGATAATTATACTATATAATATATATATATATATATAGTATATATATATTAAATATATATATATATATAAATATATATATATATATAAAATTATTATACTTATATATATAATATATGTATTCTATATACTATATTTTTTAGTAAATGGGCATCCGCACATAGGTGGAAGGTAGGGGCACTTGCCCCCCTGGAATTCGGATATAAATTATTTTAAATAATATATATATATATATATTATATATATATATATATATATTATATATATACTATATCTATATATATCTATAGCTATATATATATATATATATATATATATATATAATGTATACGTTACATAGAATATCAAACGTTTGAATTTTCGGAAAAGGAAAAATTTGAATATATTTTTTTTTTCTACTCATTTGATCAACATCAAATCTCAGGGTTGTATAATCGGTTCAGAGCTTGTATAATCGGGTGAGATACATTTTTTTGTATACTCAAAAGCAATATTTTTTAAAAATTGTCCACGATGTTTTTTTTTTGTTGAAAAATTGTTCCCGAAACAAATCCAATAACTAATGCATATGACAAAGACGAGATTATTCTAAGTTAAGATGAAGAAGATTGTGGGCTTCATTTTCCGTCACCGACTACACTTTCCTGAAAATTTCATCCACTTGGCCTAAACAGGAAAAAAAATTATCGCAATTTTTCATTTTAAAATAAAAAAAGTGGGTTTGGAAATTGGACATCGCTGAGCTGAAAAAAAAAAAAAGAAAAAAAATTGTGACTATTGTAGGTAATGGAAGTTGATACGAAAAATGTTAAAACATGGGTTTTGAAAAATGAAAATTCGAAAAATGATCTCAGAGAAGACAAAATACCCGAAACAACGGTTCTACGGCAGCAGGTGGTGTACTCAAACCTTCTTCCGAAGGCCTATTACCCGACGCCATCAAACCGTTAGATTAAGCAAATACCCCCCTCCAAGAAAATTTTAGTTGAATAAACCAATTAGCTTTAGCTATTGCCATTTTTTTCTTTAAATTGGTGAAAAGTAAAGTATTATTTTTAATTAATTTTAATCATTCAAACAAAGAAAATACCTGTTTTTTTAGCAATTTATTATTAAATCAAAAAATAATGTTGAAAAGTAATGTAAGAAGTAATGAGACGGTTGATATTGCTTAGTTTTAACAATTTGTTTAATATTTGGTGCAGCTTAAGCCAATGCACATCGTAAGTCGTGGGCTCCAAGCTCCAACTCGTTTTCCGATTGCTTGTCCTGTTTTCATTGTCACTATTGTCGAAATACATCATTTCACTGGCCGTAATTTTTTAGCGAATGGAGAATCAGTAATTTTCAAGGCTTTTCCCGTTAATAATGGGTACTCGTCGCCAATCCTTCCCCAAAATGTATTTCGAAATCTATTTTCAGTGTGCTGTCTTCAATTTCAGTATCTTACACATTCCTTCATTCCACTGAAAAGGGTCTTAGCACACAAGCATTCCTTGGCGATTTGTCCAAATGCAGGAAAAATTATGTATCTGATACGAAGTATCTACGTGGTCGTCTGAGACAATTGGAGAAGTTAAGTTTGAATCTGTGAATGACATTTTTCATTCTTCCGTATGAGCCACCTTGTTTAGTTCTGGAAAATTCCGAAACAACCTCAAAACTACCACGGCGTGGTAAAGCTGCAATTTGCGCAAAGAAGGCCAATACTCCTGAATCTTGAGCTGTTAAAATATTCGTTCCATTATTCCTTGCATAGGTGATGTTACGGCGGATTATTCTTCCGATGAAAATCCTCTATAACGTTATTTGGAAATAGAATATTACTTATCCCTTATGTAAGCACCATAACTCTTTCTCCTATCCGGTTTTTTCATGTTCCAGAAACAAAGCAAATTTCTTACTTGAGGCTCGAGCACTCGTGAACACATTGCCCGTGATAACCAACGCAACTTCTCCTGTGTGAAATAACAGCAATGTCGAATTTGGCCTCCAAATTTTTATCTGTATCCAATATCGTATCCAATCATGCGCGATAACAAAACTCAGGGCAACCAAATAGCTAGTTATTTTAAGTCAAAGGAGTGCAAATGCCAGCTTAGACTTTCCAATGCGCGCCTACATAACGTGCCGTGAGAGGAGTGAGCGTAAGTAAAAGCGTTATAAATCATATCACTCAACGCTGCGTTTTGGTTCTCGTCAAAACAAATCAAAATACTGTGCAGAATAGGCTAACGAAATCGGCGAGAATCAATCACGACAAATTAGCAGCAAATCACACATTGGTTCAGTGTGGCATGAGGTCGGGTGTAACTTGACTACCGGTTTACTCAAACGAACAATGATCTAGCCGTGATGCGTTGCAGGCTTGTATTCGTATTTTAGGTAATAAATTTACTACCTAAAATTTTCTAATTCACTAACTAATCACTAATGATTAGTGATTAGGTAGTTAGTTATATTTGATAAAGATGATTTTGTTAATAATTTTGTTTTGTGACTGTGTGATGATATAATCCTTGTACTTATTTTACCTCCTTTGAAAATCCAATTTACCCTTTGGGGGTATTACCCCAGGTTTGGGAAATGCTGTTTCTAGCGGGCAAAAAATAGTTACAGTTTAGGTGTGTTAATAGGGTCATAAATCGGCTAAAATTCCGAATTTATGAAAATAATTTAGGGGGGGGAAATTGGGGCTCAAGCCCGAGCCAAAGTCTTGACCCTGTCCTTGGAAAGAGAAATTCTTCAGATTCCAAATGAAACTGGCTCCTCTGTCTTTTTGTACCTTTCACTCCAAATAATATAAAAATCGACAGGAAGAAGTTCATTGATGAAATGGAGAAAGTTCAACTGAAGTATAAGACAATGACAATTTTCTTGCCGAAGCAAGTCTTTGGTATGACGTGTGGGTCTAAGTCATATAATTCATGACATTCAGTAATTGATTTATTAGAAACATTCTAAAGACATTTTATCCATCGTCAGACACCGAGCTTCTCATGATTGCGCTCTTTGCTTTATCCTTAATCTACGAGCACAATTGAAAAGGTCATTTTCTATTTTAAGAAGAGTCAAAACGTGGGATGAGAGAGTACTACTGGTATGCGCGGCTGTAGCTTTTTGTGCATGTGCTTAGCGTCAGCGTCGACCCGTGAATGATATTGCACAGGCTGGTCGCAGTACCCATATCGGATGGAAATGTCTTCCGAATAAGTGTCTCGTCTAAGACCTGACGCTTCAATTTCTTTCAACGGATTCATAAATTATTGCATATATAATAATAATATATATATATTAATATATAATATATATTATAACTAGTATATAATATATATATTATATATATATATATACTTACATGATGTATATAAGAGATATATAGATATATAGAGAGAGAGGAGAGAGAGGAGAGAGAGGATAGAGAGAGAGATGAGAGAGGAGGAGAGAGCGTAGAGGAGAGATAGGATTTTCGAGTATATTTCTTAAATTCTATATGTCGTTCTTCTTTAAGGGGTTTAAAGTTACTTGCAGTTATCTTTGTGAATATACCTATAAACGACTTATGATTATATAAAAAGAGAAAATAATTATTTAAGATAAATTTAATTATCTGTATTTACTTTTTATTTATAGCGAAGCATTTTCTCCCGAATATTCATATATACATATATAAGTATATATAATATATAATAATATAGTATAATATATATATATATATATATAATGATTATATATATATATATACTATATATGATTGATATATACATATATATACTATTAATAGTATATAATATATATAATATATATATATTATATATAGTATTATACTATAGATGCTAACTAGGACACACGGGTCAACTTTCAGCGACTTTAGCGATATTAGGCAGCTTTCAACGAAGGATCAGTTTTTAGCGGGAAATATATTTCATATAAATTCATTTTCTTTTGTAAACTTAATTAAGATTTATAATGTTGTATATACTACAGGAATTTATTAATATTTTCCTTAAACTATATGTTTTATTAATTTTACGTTAAAACTGCAAATGCTATACCGTAATTCTTATAAAATTGATAACCAAAACATAAGTATCTTCAAATGCTATACATTAACTGCGGCAATAGAGAGCCATAATATATCTATCGAAAGAGTCGATATGTAAATCGATATTTCTTGTCTCCTCAAAACGGAAAAGAACCTATATCGATTTTATATACATATATAATATATATATATATATAATATATTATATATATATATATATAACATATAAGTATAATATATGTATATATAATATATATCATATATCATATATATATTATTAAATAACCAAGATTTTGTTGTTGGATATCCTAAAGTATTATGCATATATGAATAAATCATATATAATATATTATATATGTATATATATGTATACTGTAGAAACAGTAGCAACAGATGTAAAATCATAATAAAATCACAATGATGTAATCATTTCAGACTGTGTATGCGCTCGTATTTTCAATATTATTTTCTCTATACTTATTATTATATCTATTTAATTATTAATTTTATTTTGCATATCAAAAAAATAAATTTTTTATTAAAGTTTCTCTAAACTTTTAGTTTTAAAAAATAAAGTAAAAATTATTTTCTAACTTATAAAAATTATTAAGTTACCTCTAAAAAATAAAGTAATTTTATAATACTCTTTATATTTTTTAATATTTATAATTGAAATTTTATTCTTATATATTTTTCTAATGCGGTCAATAAATTTGTTTATTACATGCCTATTTTAGAAGTGCTTTTGCGCACAACAAATTAGGATGATGATTATGTTTTATCTTAATATCGGTAATAAATACAGCATCGTTTTAAAAATGTCTGCTCAAGTCTTAGGCCCGGCTCGTAACCACACTAAAAATGAGCGAACCAAACTCGCACCTCGTCGGTGCGATATGTTGATCGACGTTACTATAATTTATATAGAATGTTTTTCCTGATTATGCTGTGCTACAATTGTTATTTTTTTTTAGCAACGCCATTTAAAAATTGTTTTTGAGAAAAAATCTTCGTTCGAACCCACTTGTGAACGATGCTGCCAATTTGTAATCGGCTGGGAGCTGTTTTGAGGAGTTCCTGGTTGTATTGAGATAAGATTTTTCTTCTAACGGTGAGTTTTTTTGTAAAAAAGGACCGGGGGCTGAGCGGAGAAAAGGTTTAAAATCATTACTTTTTACCAGAATCTGGTACCCAACATGTTGGAAGCACCCAAGTTTTTTCTTGTTTTTTTATTGCTCCTGTTGGTGCTTAGTTGTTCTTCAGAAAAAAAAAAATTACAACAAAAAGATCAAATTACCCATTTTTTGGCCCTCCCATTTATGCATTTTGACTCAACAGAAAAAGGGAAAATAAAAGGAAGAGAATAAGTGATATCTGAAAGTTTGGACTTGAAGATAAAACTGATAAAATGGAGAGGAAAAATAGATATCTCGAACAAGGGGAGAGAGAAGGAGAGGGGGGGGAAAAAAGGGGGGGGGGAGAAAAAAAAAAAAAAAGGAACAAAAATAAGTTTTAATAAATTTTTTTTTTTTTTTTTTTTATTTTCTTTTTTTTTGTGGTTAAGTTTTTGTTTTTGTTAAACTTCGTCGTTTCCTCTAAAAATATTTTAATTTTCTATTATTTATTTTATAGCTAAATTATTTACTTATATATATATACGATGGAGTGGGCTTAGTAATAATATATATTATATTAGTTATGTCTGAATTATAAGGCTATTATATTATTATTATATACTAATAATAATATATATATATATTATATATACATATATATATATTATATTAATATATATATATAATATATAATATATATATAATGAATATATATATAATATATATTAATTATTATGATTTAATATATATATATATATATAATATAATAATATATATTATATTATATAATATATTAGTGACTGGCGACGATTTATAAAATTTTTTGCCCATGACGATGGAACCAGATTGCACGATTCAGGCAGCCAAATTTTTTTTTGCCGATGACCGAATTTGACCCACCGATTGACCGATTTGGGAGTGCCACGATAATTTGAAAAAAAAACTACTTTTAAAAAATTTTCTCTCTCTTCCTCTCTCTCTCCTCTCTCTCTCTCTCTCTCTCCTCTCTCTCTCCTCTCCGCTCTCTCCCCCTCTCTCTCTCCTCTCTCTCTCTTCTCTCTCTCCTCTCCTCTCTCCTCTCTCCTCTTCTCTGCCTCTCTCCTCCTCTCTTCTCTCTCCTCACTTCTCTCTCTCTCCCTCTCTTCTCTCTCTTCTCTCCTCTCTCTCCTCTCTCCTCTCCTCCTCCTCTCTCTCTCTCTCTTCTCCCTCTCTCTCTCTCTCTCCCTCCTCTCTCTCATCCTCTCTCTTCTTCTCCTCCTCTCTCTCTCTCTCTCCTCTCCTTCTCCTTCTCTCTCCTCTCTCTTCTCTCTCTCTCTCTCTTCTCTCTACTCATCTCCTCCTCTCTCTCTTCATCTCTCCTCCTCTCTCTCTCTCTCTCTTTCTCTCTCTCTCCTCTCTCTCTCTCTCTTCTCTCCTCTCTCTTCTCTCCCCTCTTCTCTCCTCCTCTCTCTCCTCTCTCCTCTCTCTCACTCTCTCTCTTCTCTCTCTACTCTCTCTCTCTCTCCTCTCTCTCTCCCTCTCTCTTCCTCCTTTCTCTCTCTCCTTCATCTCTCTCTCTCTCCTCCCTCTCTTCTCTTCTCTCTCATTCTCTCTCTCTCTCTCTCCGCCTTCCTCTCTCTTCTCTCTCTCTCTCTCTCTCTCATAATATATATATATATATTATTAGTTATTATATATATATAATATATATAATTTATTATTATATATTTATTATTTTTTAAATTTACATATTATAGTAATATCATAATATATAAAAATAAATAATAAATATATTTCATTTATATATATATATATAATATTATTAAAATATTATATTATACTATATAATATATATATATATATATAATATATAAGTATATATATAAATATTTTAATATTTTTTTTTAATATATATATAATTAGGCTGCATCTGGAATTAATTTCTGTAGACAGGGGGGTCCGGGGGTTCAACCTCCCGAAATTATTTTAGCGATCCAAAATTTTTTGATTCCTTAAGTCTTCACCAATAATTAATTAATAATTAATAATAATAAAATAATAATAATAATAATAATAAATAAAAATTAAAATATAATAATTGAATAATAATAATAATAATAAAATTAATAATAATAATAATAATAATAATAATAATTAATAACAATAATAGTAATAACAATGAAAAATTAAAAAGTATTTATTAACTGGGAAATGAGCGGAGAACATGTTTTGTGGCCGTTTTAGAAGCGACGATTCCTTTAGGGGTTCAACGGTGTTGTCCTAACATGTATTAAAATAAATTATTAGACCAGGGGACTTTTTAAATGTAACGGTTTCCAAACTAGACACGTATAGCACCAATAATAGGTTTGGCAAGCATGATAAGCAAACTTTGCTGCCTGCCTCCAATTAAAAGAAATAAATGATGGAATCTGTAATAAAATAAAGATAAAAGGGACGTGAGCCCATCCACCATTGTAATCTTGAATTGGGGTATGTGGAGCATCAAGGTCATTCCTAAACATATAACCCCTATCTAAGTCTTATCTTCGTGAATACACTCACGCCGGCTAGGATACCGTTGTCTGTTGTGCCCACTTATGCTTTGCGCACGACGTGACTTTTTAGCTAAAATTTTTCTTTCCTCATGTCATTCCACATACTCTTTTCCATCGTACCCAAACTTGCCGCGCACGCGTAATCTGTAGGACTTCTCTCTCCTAACCTAAAGCTTTTTTTCTGCAGTCTCCTTAAAACTACAATCTTTTCTCTCCTCATTAAATCCCTGCGTCTGAATCTGGTTAATTCTCTGGCATTTCAGGCCTAGAGACAGGATGCTCCAACGCCAGACGCCTTCCATCATATCCTATCCGGGTTGGACAATAGAAAAAATATATTCTTCTTCACTAGTCAAACTCTCCTTATTCACTTTTACGGATTTTCTCTACTAATTTTTCATTTCAGCTAGAAATCACGTTGCAGGGAACTCGTTCGACGGAGGGCAAAGCTGGCCTGTTCTATCAAAGGTGGGGAAAAGTGCGCAACCTCCTTTGGTTCTCCGTTACTGACAAATCTTTCATTCTCTAGCAACTTCTGTAAATCTGCGCTTCCCTCCTCTTATTCGATTTTCGGATCACTTGTGTAGCTAACACTACTTTTGAAAAGGCTAATCTCTTCGGCTCGGCAACTCGCTCAACTATATTCTCTATGTCTCAATACTAGCCATTTCCCTCGTTTGGGAGGGAAAGCTCTCACATGTCCAACCTATTCGAAAAAAAAAGGAAGCCCCCGCTCTTGATCCTTCTAAAACTATCGCCCATGTAGTCTCACTTTGTATTCATCTAAGATCATTTGAAAAACCCTTCTCAATCACTTCTTAGATCATCTAGGAAACTCACTCCGATCGCCAGTACGGGCTCTGGTCGTGCACCGAAACTCTACTAGCGAATATACATTCTATCTAAACTGATTTATCCGGTTTTTTCGCTCTTAGGAACTACGGGGGAGACTATTGAGTAGGGTCTGGACGCCTAACATATTCCAAAAGCATATTGACAGCCGAGGATTAATTTTATGGCACGCGCCACTGCTCTCCAAGCGCCCCTCCTTTGCGGTTCCTCCTTCCTCTTTGCCACTTATAGATCTAGCTTCTTCTTTCAAATTCGCTCACAATATCGGCTGATTGTTGATGGGAGGCCGACTTCTATCTTCTTTCGTTCAATTATGATGTCCCTCAGGTTCTGTCTTATCTCCTAACTTATTCTTACTTTTCCATTAAATGATTTTCTGCACCTGCACCTCTAACTCTATTCAACTCATATGCCATAACTCGACCCTTCATTCTTTAAACTCATATCAATTTCTATCTCCCACTCTGTTAACTATCTGGGAATTGCCTCTCCGTCTTAATCTTTCCTGATTTTATTCTCGCTGGATTGGATAGAAATAACTTTGGTGAAATTCAATTCTGTAAAAAACCCAACTTCACTAACAAATTCTCCTTCTCCAAAATTACCTTCCTAAACTTTCCTATTCCACTTTTCACGGTTCGTTCGTCCTCTCCTGTTGACCAATACTAAACATCCTTTGGCCTCTAACATGAACAAAAAAATGTTTGGAAACCTCACATCAAACGGTTTCAAGGGCGGCCTCAAAGGAACTGGAAGTTCTGTTAGACTGTGAGACTTTCCTACTTTTCTCAGTTGCTCCGCTATACAAAGGTCTCATCCGCCATGTATGGAGATACTTTGCTCTTCATATCTGGGCGAGGGCGGCTCTGGTTCTGCACTCAACGGGCTTTTGGACCAGGGTCGAAGTCAGCGGCAAAAAGGCTTATAAACTGTTCTTTACTTCCGAGGTTCTCACTTTACCCTCTATCTTTGCGAGGCTGATTTTGGTTGCTTTATCTCTATCTTGATAGGTACCGTAGCCGGCAAAGTTCTCGAGGGAACTTATCACTCTCGCGTACCACCACCTTTATGATGCCTTCGTAGCACAATAGGTTCTGTATCTGCGCACGAGTATGTGTTGACAATGGAGTAACTCCAGGCTAGTTTTTGCTGTGTGCTCCTTCTCCCACGCAGCCTTTGCGTGATATCTTGTGAATCTATCCAT